>JBBJLR010109431.1:0-16908 GCA_037577145.1 Brachypetersius gabonensis | reverse complement strand
TTGAGTGAGTGAGGGAGTAAGTGAGTAAGTGTGTGAATGAGTGAGTGAGTGAGTGAATGTGTGAGTGAGTGAGTGAGTGAATGTGTGATTGAGTGAATGAGTGAATGTGTGATTGAGTGAGTGAGGGAGTAAGTGAGTAAGTGTGTGAATGAGTGAGTGAGTGAGTGAATGTGTGAGTGAGTGAGTGAGGGAGTAAGTGAGTAAGTGTGTGAATGAGTGAGTGAGTGAGTGAATGTGTGAGTGAATGTGTGATTGAGTGAGTTAGTGAGTGAGTTAGTAAGTTAGTGTGTGAATGAGTGAGTGAGTGATTGAGTTAGTGACTGAATTACTGAGTAAGTGAGGGAATGAGTGAGTGAGTAAGTGACTGAATGAGTGAGTGATTGAGTGAGTGAATGATTGAGTCAGTGCCTGAATTACTGAGTGAGTGAGGGAATGAGTGAGTTAGTGATTGAGGGAATGAGTGAAGAAGTAAAGTACATGCTAGGGACCAGATTCACAAAAACTTTGTTAGGAGCACACCTCTGAAAGATGTTCTTAAAATAAGAAAAAAGAAATTGGTGTAATGTGCTCAGCACATTCAAGAGCAAGAACTTAATAGTAGAGGAAATGGCCACCTCAAAAAAAAAGGGTCTATTTTAACTGTTTTATTTAGAGAAACACTTTAGAATTTCCAGTTTTAGGGGTTCACCTTCACAACTCTAACAGTCAAGTGTGATGCTGTTAAGAAAAGGTTAAGAAAATATTTCATAGCGTGAAAAGAATGTGTTGTTTAATTGGAATGGCTCATGATTTTCTGATATTTAAAAGTGTATTTTCAAAATACCCATCCCTATAGTTTTTATGTACTTTTTGTTATATGAATTAAGAAAATAAACATTCAAGAAGATTTTCTTAGACAGCATAGCCCTGGATCTAAAAATGATTTAATGTGGTAACAAGTGATTAAACTGAAAGAACCGAATAAAACAATGAACAGAAAATAAACTGTTTACATTGTCAAAAGCAAAGTTTTCTGTCTGTTAAACCCCACAAAAAACTGCCTTGTTACACCTTTTAGACACCGTGAAGTACGATTTGTGTATTCAACCTTAAAATATTCACAGAAATAGACCAAAGTTTTGACTCAGGATTGATAATGAAAACAGTTGTCTGTGTGTCACTCAAAGTCAAGACCCGTGATGAAAAGGGGCTTCATTTGGACGCTTGTCTGTATAATTGTCCATTGACGCTGCAATAGACAGAAGACAGGTCATGGCTACACCTCCTCCATCTACCTCTGTGCTGATATGTGTGTGAAAAGCTTCATAATAATGGCTATCTAAATATAGTCGACTCACCCATAACTGGCATAGCGACTGGGTTGATGGGAAAAGCTGAACTTCAGTACTGCCTTTTGAAATCCTCTTGAATAGTGTGATCTTGAATGACATCTACTTTGCTTTATTTATTTATTTAGGCCTCATGTGAAAAGATAGGACATAATGGACGCACACACCATTTTTCATCAGAGGCATCAGTACGCCGGTGATGCTGTGAGAGCGGCCTTGGAGGAAAGTTGCGATGGAGAAAAGTGAGACTTCTGCACATTACGAAAGAATGATGTTTTGAATGGACTCTCATCACCTGCGTCAGCGAGTGCAGCTTGCGTGGCTCCGTAGCTCCATTGACGAGGTTTGTGCAGTGAGCTCTCGCTGAGCCCGAAAAGCTCAAATGCAATTAGCAGACGTGAGATTGATATCAGAGGAGCAAGGGCGTAGCTAGAACGTCATAATTATCACCCACTTCCCGGGAGCGTTTCAGGAGTGATGGCAATGATAGGGCTGCAAATGAAATAAGTGAGGACACATAAACCTTTGAACCTCTTGAGGTTTATCATTCAGCCATTCATCTTCAGCTTTTTCTCTAGTAGCTAAAACTGATTATTCAAGAAGTGCTATGAAACAAGTGAAAGACAGTAGTGAGTGACAAATAGAACGTCCTTCAATCAATTCAGTTAATATTATTTGTGCTTGTTTTGGCACTACTTCTGGATGAATCCTCTGAATTCGAGACTTTAAATCAAGCCCAGAAAACACCAGAAACACCAGATTAAACTCATTTGCCAATTTTCAAGTTTACAGCTGGAGTTGAACTCAATTACTTCACAGTTGTGTGTGTTTGTTTTTTTTCTCTAAAGATATGTGTTCCTTTTTGAAGTGAAAAGGCTTTGCTGCAAAGAAATGAAAAACATTTTTTTTCCTATTTGAATAACTTAAAATAGAAGAAAGGTCACTGTAGCATGAGCGAAAGGTTAGACACCCTCTCAGTTATAAAGTCTCAACCTAATTAACTCGCTTGGCATTAATTTACTCATTAGGGCTGGTTAAGCAGCCTAAATATTGAAAAAAAATATTGTGGATGACCATTGCAGAGCGTAATTCACAGATTTTTTTAAAATTCTGGCTAATATCTAACAGCCAGAGACTCCTCTAAGCAGTTAGCTGAGTATCTAAAAATGTATCAATAGTAAATGGCATTTAAGGGACCTGTGGAAACAAAGATAAGGTCTAATAGGACTGCTGGATGAGGCAGCTGTCTGCTCTGCTTTACAAAAAAGATGGCGGGGTAGCTGGTGGTCTGGTGGTTAGGGAGTTGTCCCTGTGGTCAGAAGGTTGTGGGTTCAAATCCCAGGACTGATAGTGGCACCACTGAGGTGCAAATCAGTGAATGAATGAATGAATGAATGGTTTGAAAACCAGATTCAAAGATATGAGTCAGTAAAAAGTGTGCGTATGTTTATGATTTTTGCCATAACTGAGCAGCCCTAAGACCCAGAACACTAAGACGTCTTTGAGACAGAAATGCTTACATCTGCTTGGAAGAGTCATCAGAGGTAAACCTTACCTGTGACTTCATCTCAAAAATCAGTGGAAACAAGTGCTGTGGACTGATCAGAATCAGAATCAGAAAACGTTGATGCCTGAGGATATTGTTTAATGACTTTAAGAAAAAAAAAGTATAATAGTAGATTTATCATGCTGTAGGGTTGTGAGGCATCTAGTGGCACAGGAAACTTTGCACGGGTAGATTCCACCAAATATCCGCTAATTCTGGAAAAAATCGTTAGTCAGGGAACAAACTGAAAAAAAGCTGAATGCCTCAAAATCCCCCATGAATAGCCAGGTTTTGGCAGGTATGTTAGAACAGAGAAATCGCCAAACTGTGCAGGTGTTCATCCCCCCAGGACCAGGGTACCTCACCTCCTGCCCTACACCTAGATTTACAGGCCAAACTGATGCAACTGACTGATGAAGACATCACAGATCTGACAGAGGTACCGTAGTGGACCAAAGCTAATGCTAATCTAAATGCTATCATTACCACAAAAGGTAAGTTGGAAGAAGCTTAACTGGTGTATCCCTCACTAAACTGGTGTTAGAGATTTTACAACAAACAGTTTTACTACTGCTCTTCTCAAACGGGGACTAACCCTGCACGGATATCATGGCTCTTACTTAAATGACTGATATACATACAGGGTCAGTATCAGTGAAGCCCTTAATAGTAGAGTAAATGATTTAGTGTTGTTAGTACTTTTCCTTTCCATGACTTTAATATTTTAATATGTATTTTTCATACTGAATACACTTCTTTGTTTTTATTCTTTTTTTTTTAGTATTAATATTGTTATGATTTTTTTATTGGTTTATTTTTATTTACTATGATAATATATTGTTTTTTTATTTTCTATGTTATACTATTATTTGCATTTTTATTTTTCCTACTGTTTTAACTTTGAAGTGTAAAGTGCTTTTTTCTGCATGTTAAATTATATAAATGAAGCTTTTAAATAATGAAGATTTTTAGAACATTACTCGGTAACTACTGTGAGGTGAAAGCCACATGCAGACTCTTAGCATTAAACGAGACAGGGAGATATTTATGGAGATGTTTGTTGATGTTGGAATATTGAGACGTAATGCTGTAAAAATGCTGACTGATATCTTGGTTCAGCAGCACAGGGTAGTTTTATGATCTTTGCTCTCCGCTCACCTTGCCGTGGCAAGAGCATTGGTTTGTTTTGTGCAATAGGGAACTTGTGCTCTCCCTAATATTTATGCTAAGCCTCACTTCTACCTTTGAGGCAGCCACTTAGTCAGTGACTCACTGACTCATTCACTGCTTATTGCCTCCCTCACTTACTCAATCACTCTGTTACTCACTCAGTCACTCCCTCCCTCCATCACTTTGATGCAGTTATTATAGCCTCGTTCTTCCAAAATGCTGGCATGTCAGCTGCAGCCAGCGCTGCACATCTCTCAAACACCTGTGTATTTGTCACACAGAGGCAGTGATTTACGGTAGGTGTAGAGATGCAGGGAGGTGGGAGCTGGTTCCTCCAGGTAACCTGTGGTGGGTGTTAAGGTTGCAGAAGCTGTCGAAGTCAAAGAGAAACAAGATCACAGTGGAGAGATGTTATAATTTCAGTAAATCACACTCAAAGTCACCTGTAGTAGGCAGCTGGGAGTGGTTCGGGCGTTTGCCCTGTGATCAGAAAGTCATGGGTTCAAATCCCAAGATTGCTAGTAGCACCACTGAGGTACCCTTTAGCAATGTAACATCCCCACACACTGCTCCCCGGGTTCTGTGTTCCTGGCTGCCTGCTGCTTTATTTGGTGAATGGGTTAAATCCAGGTGAAGAATTTTGTGCTGTGGTGTGTTCATGTATGACAGAATGGACACTTTATGCTTACTAATCAGGTTGATAAACACCTTTTGGGAGACATATTCCTGAACCCCTTTTCTTAGGCTTCATTCTCGGACGGTGGAGGTCGATTTCTGTGACCATGAACATGTAAATAATCAGTCACTGTAAAGTAAACTGTACATTTGTCACATGTGAACACACCACACTGTGAAATTTAAAGTGAAAAGGACCCTTCTGTCATACGTGAACACACCACAGCACACAGTGAACAGCACAAAACTCTGCCCCTGCATTTAACACATTCACCAAGGAGGAGCACAGCACCTGGGGAGCAGTGTGTGGGGACGGTACTAAGCACATCAGAGGTGCTTAGCACTCTTGGGAATCAAACCCACGACTTCCTGATCGCAGGACAAACACCCTTAACTCTAGGCCACCAGCTGCTGGTTCTCTGTATTTAACCTATTCACCTGAGTGTGTGTGTGGGGATGGTCTCTTGCTCAAAGGTTCCTCAGTGGTGCCACTAGCAGTCCTGGGATTCAAACCCAGGACCTTAACCACCAGAAGACCAGCCGTATAGTATAAGAAAATTAATTGGTTTTAAAGTGATGATATTTAAAGTAATATGCCAATATTGTATCATTTGTGCGATAATTTTGTCAATATATTTTTCGAAGGATATCATCGGTACTTAAAAAAAACTGATAAGTTGCATGTTTTATTACAAAGAGTGAGGCAAGAGGGAGGTCTTGGGTTCCAAAGGGTCCAGCACCACCCCATGACTCTAGTGAGGATATGAGGCCCAGAAAATGTTAATAGTCAGTCAATGTCCAAAGTAAAGTTTATGTTCCAACTTGCCAGACCTCAGAAAAGTAATGTATATTGATTCTTATACTTAGACATAACACATCATTATCAACGGGCATCAGTTTGGGTCCATTATCAGCAAAAAATGCTGGATTCCATATGAAAGGGAAAAAAGAATTGATCCAAATCCAATCCTGCGACACATCTAGCCTCAAACTGCATACTCTCCCACGGTGGGATGTCACGTTGCTAGGTATTTCCTCCAGTGGGGAAGTCGATTGTTGAATAGGTTGAGCACATTTGCCAACTTTCAGACAATCATCTTAAGTGAATTAAAAATAGCGTTTTGAAGCTCAATAGCTCAAGGCTCAAAATACCAGGTTGTGGTACTGGGGATACAAAAGTGGTATCCCACTGTGTCTACTTCCTATAGTGCATTATATAAGCGTTTTATGTACTGTGAGATTATATTTTTACACTTTCCATTCTACAGAAATAGCCCTAGAGAACAGAAATCTCTATTGTGCTAGAAAAATACAGATCTCCATTATTGGGGTTTTGCTGTAGACATTCAATTTCCAACACATATGTATTTGGTTACTTACGCATGATTATATAAAATAACATTGTGTTGCCACTGGGGAGTCTACTGTGACGGTTCCCCTCTTTCACTACATGACTTGGTATATTTCATGGCAGAATTCCAGCTAAACAATAAACAACCTGTATGCTTGGCAGGTTTTAAAAGAAAAAACAGCCTTTTTCTATGAATAGAATGTTTTGGCTATACACTCTGCTGTGTTGCCCTGTTTATGTTCACAACTGACAGTTCTGTCTAACAGTTCAGTTTACATCCAGCAGTCAGTGAGGCACTGCCTACCTAAAACTATCAAAGTATAAAACTATCAGACTTTTTTACTGGAATTTTCAGGCTCCTTTGAATCTTATTGGCCTCAAAATGTTCCTATTGGTAAGGCCTTAGGGGTAAATAATTACATAATTAGTCATGCACTGAAATATGTCCATATTCATTGTGTTTCTGTATTGACAGATTTGATTGTCCTATTTGTTTCTGTGACAAAATTTTCCAAAATCTGGAAAACAAGACTTTTCAAATCATAACTAGGCTCTTTCTGTAGACTCCCTTGTTTCCGTTCTGTCAACAGAACTAAAATCAGTTTGGCTATTTTTAATCAAAATTACATTTGTACAATGTACAACTAGATACAATGAAGACTCTCCTAAATGCTGACTTGCTTGCTCACTTTTGAAGATGAAAATCAGTTTTGTGAATCATTCCCATTTCTGTCATACAAATAAAGTCAATCAACGTGAGTGAAAAGAAAACAGATGGGACATTTGAAACAGATGGGAACCGCATTTTATGTGAAGTCATTTTTGTGCAACAATGAATATGTGAATGAATCAATCAGTGAATTGTTGCAGTCGTGCTTTATTGGAAGCTAACATAGAGTATTACATTTATTTTGCAGCAGTATCAGAGAAAGAGTAGCATTAATGTCACTTCACATTCAAAGGATGTCACCGTTCAGTCCAGTCTCTGTTTTGATAGTAAGGTTAATGGGGTCTACAGAGGAAATCTGAACCCAGTTCCTCCTCAAGCTATAAGCTCAGCTTTCTCTGGAGGTCTCTCCGTGCAGGCTGGCCCAAACCTCCTCAGCTTCAGTGAAGTAGTAGTGATGTATTTGAATGTGTGTTCTACAGTTTGTTGACCCCAGATGTGACGCGGTCCCCCATCGTTACATAATCTTTCTGTGGAATTTGTGCCACCTAATCTTCCACTTGCAGCCCCACACAGAGCCTTTAGAGGAATCTGAGAGGTTTTAGTCATAACATTTGAATACATTTAATAACGTTTGACCTTTGCTGTCTCATCTATGGCAGAGCACTCTCTTTAAGTGAACAGCAGCGGTTAATGAGACATCACAGCGGCTCGGCGGGGGGTCCGTTTCTCTGACAGGGAAAGGTGTTGCGGCGGAGAAACAAAAACATTCCTCACCTCTCGCTCTTGTCGAAAGTTTCTCAAGGTCTCCCCTCTCCCAAGAAAGGAGATACAGACTGTTATGTGAGGAGTAATTATCATCTTTGACATGCTCTCGAGCAGACGTTTAGCCTGTTGCTCCGGCTCCCTTTTCCATAGGGCTGCAGCCACAGAGGGGCCGCTGGTTCCCAGAGCAGCTGCTCCAAATGTCACACTTGCTAGACAGTGACAACTAAGGAGGCCGTGTGATGTGTGTAGGGCTGTCATTCTGGATTATATTAGTAACAAAGTTTCCATTAGGTGCAAAGTACATCCAGTAATAAGTCCAATAAATTGAAGTTTTATCTCAGACAGTGTCCTGGAAAAATGTTCCCCCAAAGAAGCTTTTCACATTTAAAATTGTGTGGCATTTAGGAGTAGATGATAGTCAAAACAGTGCTAAAGCAAAAAAAGTGTGATTAATTATTGATGTTGATAAAAATGTATTCTTTACAAATTATTTTCAGTTCTCCGTAAGGTTTTTGTTCTTGTATAGTAGTAGGTTATGATTATAATTTTCCCATTTGTCTTGAAAACTGAACCCTTTTTGCACACTGTGACTAAGCCTTTAATTTATGTGGAGCTTCTTCATTCTTGCAAATCACATTTACACATATAGGGCCAGAAGCAAATTGAAGTCCTGTCTGATGCAAAGGGTCATTTGACTGACATGCAAAATGATCAGCACTAACGTTAGTCACATCCCCTCATCGCCTGCTGCCATCTCATTTTATTTCATTTCATTTTATTGCATTTTATTTCCTTTTATTGCATTCATCCTATTTTTATGGCACGAACATTAGGTCACTTTCATAAACCATTTGCACTACTGATCTGTTATTATATCTTTTATCCTGTTGCACTACTGGTATTGTATTTTTTTTCTCTACTGTCTTATCTTTATTCCTCTTGTTGCACTGAGCATGACAAAAGAATTTCCCTTGGGATAAATAAAGTTCTTTCAATAAATAAAGCTCATCTTATCGTCTTTTTTTGGAAAATGTGAGGACAGATAATTCTCATGCTACAAAAAAACCCTGCAGTAAAAATAGTGGTAAAAATACTTGCATGTATTAACTGTATGTTGAATGTATTCAATTTTTACAAAATTTGACATCAGTAGTCTATGATGGGTAAGCTGAATCATTCTCAAATACCTCCTGCACTTAGAAAATACAACATATAATATCTGCAGTTTATTTACATTTTTAAAAAATTCTACAAAGACCCATTTATTGAAAGGTTCATTGTAGTGGAATCTCTGATTAATAACTGATTAATTATTTTGTTGATTAACCTTTTGAACTAAGCAAAAAAAGGGATGCTAAGCCTTTAAAATATTCTAAAACACTTTATTGAAAAAGCATGAACTATCAAAAAGTAAAATTTTAATGGGACCTTATTAAAATAATACAACACTATGAAACACTTTATATAAATTACTATCTATATTATCTTTAAAATATGCATTACCACTGCAGATTGCCAGCTAATCACTGCTATTTCATTAGGACTGGGCAATTGGATGATATTTATCACTGGGCTGGCATCGTATAAAGGAGTTTCATGGACACTGCAGCCTTTCTGAATTTGCAGCCTAACATAAACAGTGGTTACAAAACGCTTGTCTGATATAGAAACTGTCAGGTCAATTATTTGTGATATAAGGTGAATCTTATTTAATGAGAAAAAGTTAAAAAATAATACTGCTGTAATCAACGCTCTTGCAGTGTGACCAGTTGAATGGCAAAGCACCTCTAGAAGTAACAATTATTTGAATTATTCAAGTTGTGTAAACACTGCATATTTTTCTTATTTTGATGTTTTGTCACTTCCTTTAAGTTTGTGCTTCAATAAACAATATTTTTATTTGGAAATTAGGAGAAATAGCGTCAGCAGTTCTTAAAAACTAAGGCAAAGCTGTTCAGTTCGATACTTGCACCTATAAAACATAAAACCTGAGAAAATGAACATTTTTGCTGTGGTCTCTTATTTTTTTCTGGAGCTGTATGTATTTCACTTTTAGCTAAAAAAGAAAAGTGACACTTTCAGCTGAAAGGTTCCGGTGGCTAAAATTTCAGTGCATGCCTAGTAATCATGACAGCTCTGGTTAAATGTAGAGAGTGGAGAGAAAGAAGACTGGCTCTAGTGGTGCTACCGGCTCATGTCACATTCTATATCGAGAAGGATATCTCAAAGCGTTTGCAGGTTAGTCACTCTTATGTAATGCTGCGCTTGCTCTATAAATCATTACCTTTGAGTCAATGCCACAGAACACCTTCACTTTGAATTGTGGCCTGTCTATAACACATCAGCTCAAACACAAAAGGAATATTGAAAAAACACCACCATGAAATGGTGCAGGTATATACTGGGGGTCGACAGCTGTTTTTGTTTAAGGAGGCTGATCACTGATATGGCACTTGTTTTCATTCTATATATAAAGACAAGAACACAATTCCTACACAAGATGAAAGTGGGACACCGTTTAATGAAATACTGAACATCCGATCATTATGAAAAAGAGTTTCCGGGCAATAGATACATAATTAAGTGCTGAGAGCAATAATCAAGACAACATTTGGAAAACGGCAAAATTTTAGAACTTTAAGTCGCTAAAAATATATTCATTTTATGATTACAAATGAGAAGCATACAAGCAAATAAATAAATAGCCTTCCAAAACCAAGTAGACTTCAAGTGCGGTCAGCTCCTGTTATTAGTGATCTAATATCTATGCAGTGTTTGTGTGATTAATTATTTGCGCTATCAGTCAAAAGTAGACACGTTTTTTCTTTGTTTTTATTATTTTATACATTAATATTGAGATAAATTAAGGTTAATATTGAAAACAGTGAAGGTACACAAGGAATAATGCAGTAAACATAAAACGAGTTAAACCAGAAATGTTCTGTAATAAGGTAATGATGGACTGTTGTCTCTTTACTTCTTTAAGTGGATCTTGCCATAATGTGCAGTAGAACACATTAAGAAGGCAAGAAATTCTACTAATTCCATGAACTCCTGTTAATTCCTCATGAATCTGATTGGAAAAATGCCAAGAGTGTGCAAAGCTGTCATCAGTAGGTGATGTTTTCAATATTAATCTGCAATGTAGCCAATAATAAAAACAAAGGAAACATTGAATTAAAAGGTATCCAAACTTTTGACTGTAATAGTATGCTTTCCTAAATCAGCACATAAATCCACCAGTGCAGAGCTGAAAAGGCAAAACAAGGAAAAAAGGAGCTCAAGTTCACATGCTGGGATTTCTGTTTTGGGCAGGTTTCACGCTGTGTGCCCGGCACGCGGTTGTTGTTCAGCTACTCGTGCATCACAGCAACAAGTCTAAACTAAGACTTCAAAATCTACAGACTAGCCATCATCTCAAGCTGAGTGTAAGAGAGTGAAAATATAACTGAGTGCGTTGTGCTTTTAGCCAAGCGGCTGCACTGATCGAGCTTGGCATGTCCATATAGAGAAACATGTATAGTCTCATGTCAGTTTGTTACTCACCAGGCCCACACAAATGCAGTTAGGTGAGGAGTTGAGACGAAAGAACGTCCAGTTTGATTGACAGAAGCCAGACAGATTTACCTGCAGCACCCTACCTGCATTTCACATACAGGGGGTCCTTGAGTTGTGTCAAATTTTGGCGTTAGAAAATTGTAAGAGTACTGGGGGACAGCGACTTCCTCACTCATACGCGCAAAACCAAACTAGTTCACCCACGTAGCCCATAAATACAGCGTTAACCGTCTAAGCTGAAACGTCTCAATTTTTTACATTTTTATAAGAGTGAGCATCGTAAACTCAAAATGTTGTATGTCGTAACCCGAGGACACCTTTGTGTACATCTCTTTTGAAGAATATACCTCTAAAACAAACAGCAACATTTTGGAGGGGATTGTTCCCAATTTTCCAGCATTTAATTCCCACTTACATGTTAGGACTTTAAAGGAAAAGTGCTAAATCCATTATGTCATCCAGCAGGTGCCGACACAGGGTGTTTTTTTTGTTTTTTAGCAAGTATTTCTGAGATAGATGAGAATTTGTATTTTACATTATTTTACATGATGGTTTTTTTCAACACTGGAAAAACACAAAGCTGACTCAATTTGGACTGACAACCAAAAAACAGTAAAGCTTGCAGTTTCTTCGGTTTCAATGCAGCTCGGTCTTCTGGCCAAGAATGATTTTGGCATAACTGTGGATTGAACTCACAATACGTTGATGATGAAAAGTGCTAACACTTGGATGTTTGGTCCACTCAGGAGCCCAAACACCAGAGTGTGAATTACCCCTCCGTAATTGGAGGGTACTGCCTTCCTTACACTGTTAAGAAACACCCCCCTAAACTGCTATTTTTGCTCTTTTGGGGGGGTCTGGGTCTAGATCCAGGGGTACAGTACCCCCTGTAATTCGAAACATGCCAAACACTAGACCTTTAAATAGGTTGTGTGCTGTTTCTGCTACAGTGTTTCCACAATGTCGCCATCAGAGCTTCTAGCTAACGAGGATTAAGCTCTGTTTTCACTGAGCCGTCTCTCGGCTTTTATAGCTGAGAAATCAATGCCCAATTTCATATCCTTTCCTGATTTCACTGCCAGAGGACCTTCAGATACTTAGTGCAACCTTTGCTACACTATGGAGGCATTTTAAACTGTTTTTCACATTAGTTGGAAATATACATATTGGCTGTGACTATTGGATACTGATATTAGTGTGATACAGTGATAGTGATTTTTTCCTACTGACAGATGACATAACCTCAGTTAAGTGCAATGTATGTCGCTTTTTTTCTTGGAATACGTTCTGTCGTATTTATCATACTATTTATGGTTCCCTTTGGTGCAAATTCAAGAGAACAAAACAGAAGAACAGTCCAGTCAGATCAGCTACGTTGGGTATGGAGGGTATAAAAATAAGGCTACATTTTTGCATTTAAGTTTTGTGATATTGAAGTATGTTTAGAAGTATTATGATACTGTATGATATCTGCATTGCCAGTTGTTACTAATAAAACGATAAAAACTAATTGATTACACAGTGTCTACTGTTAGTAGTGGTAAACCTTATGTCTGTGTTTTTATTAGAAAACATCTCTCATCATCATATACCTGACCCTGCCTGCTGATAGTCATTCAGTCACATTCAAGATGTGTTTTAATCAGAGGTCAGTGACAGCATGATGGATGCACTGCTGGTTTGACCCAGAAGAGGACAAAGTGAGCCCAACACTGATGGCAACTTGGTAGTCAGAGTAAATTGCCACACACACACACACACACACACACACCTTCTTTCTGTATCTCTTAGTGTCATGCACTATATATAGCACTCAAAGACACACACACACACACTCAGAGAAAGAAGGGGTGAGAGAGAGCGGGAGATAGAAAGAGAGAGAGCACAGAAGGAAAGAGACAGAGGACGTGAGCGAGAAAAAAAGGGAAAGCGTAAGGGAGAGCTGGGGAGAGAGAGAAAAAGGGAGGGCAAGGTAGTTAGAAAAAAGTTAGAGAGAGAGAGAGACGTAATGAGAGAGAAGTATAGATAGATGGATATAGAGAGAGAAAACAGAGCAATACTATATTTTTAATACTGAATAAGGTGCTGCCATGAGTGGAGAGACAATGCTGGCTGAGGTACTCTGGGAAACGGGACTAAATGCCATGCTAAAAGTTGAGGCTTTGTTAAAACCCTTAAGATCAATGAAGCAAAAAGTTTTGACTTCAGGTATCTTCATGGCTCAGAGAGCTAATAGCCCAAGGTGCACATGGCTGGAAAGTGTCACTGATACAGCCCAGAACAGCCTCACTTTAGTAATCCTGGCTCAACCGAAGTCTCTTACGCAACTCTCACTGAGCAGTGACAGAACGAGAGCGTGGAAGAGCATTCATTTGTGAAATGACAGAGGCTAATAAATTCCCTCTATAGGTAATCAATCATATTAATGTGATCCAGTGATTTCTTGTACACACAGAAGGCCACTGGGTCCCATGCAGCAGTGGGAGGTGTGCAGCATTGGGAACATGCATTATTCATCATGGGAGTGACGGTCCGCTTCATGGTGGTTGCTGCACAAACCTAGCAGTCCTTTCTAATGGAGGACTGGTAAAGAGGCTGGAAATACATGTGGAAATGCATGAATAAGGAAACAGTTATACAAACCAAACTTCATGCTAAATTCATTCAGGAATTTAGTCTAAAGCCAAGACTTGTTCTTCGTCCTCACATAGATTGGTTTTAGCACTCTTGGCTTGTCTGGGTTGAGCTTCACTTTGATCCGTTAAAGCTTCATTCACAAGCTACAAGAGATGCGTCACAGGAATCCAAGGAACTAACAAATTAGTGGTAACCCAGAAATTTTTACTTCATTTGTATTTTCCTTGGAAGCTACATATATTTGAAATTAGAATTGACTATTTAGTAGCTTAGCTTCCTGTGGAGTGTACATTTGTATGGTACATTTTGAAGCTTTAACTGTGCTGACATATAATGCTCGTTTTTTTTTGTCCAAAAATTTAATACAATTTTATCATATACACCCTTTAAAATTTTATATCTAATCTGAATGGGATTTGAGATCTACAGCTGTTTGGGGAGCATTAATGCAGAATGATGAACCAGCTCCATGGGTGTGGAGACTCCAGCAGTGCTGACTGCTGCACACATTACACAGTTTTTTGCATGCTTTCATAGAGTCAGATATACGAGCACATATAAAAGGAGACACCATGCTATGCAATCAAATTGAAGAGAATAACAGACACGACACTTAACAAACATGAATGTGCCTACATCATGGACAGCTGATATCTTTTTGTATACCAAAGGCGAAACATGCAGGCACTGACAGCAGAAAGCTTGCGGTGAAACCCATCCGGATCAGATTGCATGATGTTTATAGAAGAAAACTTCTAGCGTCATTAAAAGAAGGGAAATCTGTGTGCCACCCGGTGTCCATTTTCCCTGTGAGGGCAGCATTCTGATCACTGGACCCTAGTGAAAAGGCTGTGGTCAGGAGAACCTGATCTCCTCTGGGAGTACAGGGCTGTTCCTTTGTGTGCCAAACTCCTGTAGATTCCTCCATCCGACCTTTTCCTGTCCTTCATGCCCTTTCAGGAAGAAGCAGAAAGTGGAAAAGAAAGGCACCCTCTTATCTTCTAGAAACCCAATAGCCTGATGACACTGACAAAAGGATGTGAAGTAGCGAGAGTGTGTGTTATTTCCAGCCAACCAAATCATCTCTTTTTGGAGCTGCAGATGGGAAAAAAGCTGGAGAGTCGAGAGTTTCGAGTGCCTGATGCACTAGATCAATGTCGATAGGGGGTGGGGGGTGTGTGTGTGTGTGGATATTGCGGATCACAGGCATTGTAATAGAATGAACATTGACAACGGGCCTGCGTCTCTGGTGGCGTGCCAGAGAGCACTGAATCAGAAAACAAAAAAGAGAATCATCACTTTATGACTCAGACTGCCTGAGACTGGAGTCGCAACGACATACAGGGATATAAAAAAACCCATCAATGTGACTAATTCCTCACGCGCTGCTTTTTGTCTCCAATGCCATGCCGAAGATCTGCCATAGTAGCCCAGCTACGAAAGAACGGTTCTGTTTGGTGATTATCGAGCAGGCTAGGGCTTCCTGGGACCAGACATATGCTGAGGCAGTAGCACTTTATCAGGCGCAGCGTTGACTCCTAGGCCATTTCAGGTCTGCACAGGTAGATCCAGGGGAATTTCGTAAGGCTCCTTCCGCGATTCGAATGACCTCTTTTTATTTGATTACTCCCTGAGTAGTTGGCAGTAGTGTTGATGGTGCAAAAAGTAACGAGACAAGGACACTCAATGGAGAGACAAGGGCCTTTGGTACATACTTGTAGGCTATGCTGCTGAATTAGCTGAATTCTTTGGCTTGGTTTATTTTGGAACATGTGCAGCATCCTGTTCATCTTTAAATAAGCTGTGTTGATGTTTAAACTTTAGTTACTGCAGTTGTAATTCTTGGGTGGTATGAATTCCTATGCTATTCTGTTCTATTTCCTAAGTATTTTGAGTACTAAGCACTTTTTAACCCAGTTTATTCCCTAAATGTAGTTGTGGACAGTGAGGCCCATTGTTTAGATCTCCTACTGTCACACAATGCAACCAAGCTGCCAGCTCTGTTTTTAAAACCGTTTTGAATTAATGTTAATGGTCTTTGCATCAGTCTTTGTGGTGCCTGTGGCATCACCTAGGAATTGTAAATGACAAAATGTTATTTTTCCTAAATATATGCCTCACTCTCTCTTATTTAGCAACTAGTTAACCTATTCAGTGTAATGCAGCACAGTCAGTTCAGTGTAACATCACTGTCAGAGGAACAAATCTGTACTGTGGATGTAAATATTATTGTTTTAAAGCTGACGAGCAGCACAATAAGCCATTGTTCTATTACCATTCCTATATGTTCAGAGTACAGAGATGAAGCAAACTTTGAATCACAGCTCAGTGCTTGTCATTTCCTAGCTAAATCTTAATGAAAGCACCTCAAAATTACCAATGTAAAAACTGTAAACCTCCAAGAGGGGATGAAGGAAGAAAGAAAAGTACGATTGTTATTGTTGATAACATCATTCCTATCATCATTATCAAGTTCAGTGCTATTTTACCAAGTATAAAATCACCTTACACTTACAATAAGTTCTGAATGTTCATGCAAAAAGTTTAAATGCTGTGTCTGTGTTGCGTAAGTCTGGTATCAATTATGCAACAAGATAAATGAATTAATAAAACAGAAAAGCTGTACTAAAAAATAATATCTTGGATTTGACAGCGTTTATTCTTCTTTCTTCCTCACTGAAACAGTTGCTTTTGTACATCAGAGCTGCCAAAAGCTGCATCCCGATCCACACTTCCACACTTTGGATGCTACATTACTGAATGCATTGCTAATAGTTATGTTTTACACATGATGTGGTTTTGCATAGGGTTTGTCTTACATACAATGAAAATATTTGTTCATACAGAATAACAAAAAAACTACTAAGAATAACAGAATAAGCGAGAGATAGAGAGGGAGAGAGAGAGAGAGAGAGAGAGAGAGAGAGAGAGAGAGAGAAAGTATGCACAATGACTTACAATTGTTTATCAGTGTATCTACTAGTGGATGCTTTCCTATCAAACACTTGTTGGAAAACCATCAACAACATGAACAAATGATTCACTGCAGATTCAGACAAATACTCTTTAAATATTCATACAGAGGACACTTCTCATGAAATAATTTACTGATAAGCATTAAGCAGCTAAATCACATACACACACACACGCACACACACACACACACACACACACACACACACACACACACACACACACACACACACAC
>JBBJLR010109410.1:0-22433 GCA_037577145.1 Brachypetersius gabonensis | reverse complement strand
ACTCAGTTTACCTCACTCTGTTTACATTACTCTGGTCACTCAGTTTACCTCACTCTGTTTACATTACTCTGGTCACTCAGTTTACCTCACTCTGTTTACATTACTCTGGTTACTCAGTTTACCTCACTCTGTTTACATTACTCTGGTCACTCTGTTTACATCCCTCTGTTTACATCCCTCTGTTTACATCACTCTAGTCACTCTGTTTACATCCCTCTGTTTACATCCCTCTGTTTACATCCCTCTGTTTACATCACTCTAGTCACTCTGTTTACATCACATTACATTACATTGTTTACATTATTGTGCCAGCATGGCACAATGCACTTCATCCCCTTTGCACACTGTACATATGTATTTCTGACAGATTGCTGCTATATTTATTTTAAAAAGCTTACATTTTAGCTTACACATTTAATCTCTAACTTGTGTTGCTCCTTGTTTAAATTTCAGTGTTTAATTTAAAATTATACTTATTTTTTATGTTTGCACGGTCATAAAATTAGCGGTTCAGGATACATTTCACTGTGCGTTGCACTTGTATAACTATGCATGTGATAAAATGCAAATAAAGAATCTTGCATTGCACGTCAGTTAAAAATGTGGACCATGTGAGGTGCACTAAGGAGCGATCAGATGATCACCATTTTAAAATAGGATAAACAGCAGTTGTTGACCCTGTCCTACAGAAAACACAACACAGAAGCCAATCTGCTCAAGTCAAATGCTGTAATTTAATTTAATTCCATAACGAAAAACATTATGCTTGAAAAGACAGCAAGGACAGGAAAAGGAAAGCCCAAAGGAGAATTTGCAGCTTGTAAAATTAAATTAGAATGTTTTATTTCCGAGATATATCCCATAATAAGTGGCATTTAAAGGCAAGCTTTCAAGCTTTCAGTCAAAAAACAAATCAGATGAGGGAGAACTTCAATGCCTGTTTTTGTCTAAAGCTCTGCCAGGCAGTCTGCTACCAGCAACACCTGTCATCAACGTCTGCTCGCCCTCAAGCAGTCGCTGTAAGTCAGTGGAAGCTGCGGTTGCTTGTTTGTGTGTGAAAGAATCTCTCCTTTTGTTGGAAGGGGATGCCGGTGTATCAGAGCAGGTAATTATCAAACACTCCACCTTGCTGAACTTCTGGCAACAGTTTGCAGAGTTTAAAATATTTGTCTGAAGCCGACGGGACCTGAATGTTCACATCAGGGTTTGTTTACATCAGGGTTTCTCTAATACACTCTTAAAAAAAAAAAGCTTCCAAAGCACAGAAGATGTTGCCTAAAGAATGAATGACTTATTCAAAAGAACTGAATTGAAACTGTTTGGAAGGTTTTTTAAGGAACCAGAAGGGGTTCTTATTCCTACCCAAACATAAAAGTTTCAGCAGCTCACCAGTTCCAACTGGTCAAATTGTTTCAAATGTGAACAAACACAATAACAGAAGCAGCCTATCGAATTTCGCTTGACTGTACAAACTGTAAATTGCAGGAACAGAAAAACGACTAGGGATTTACGCGCTCAATCGAGGGTATAATGCTAAAAAGAAGTGCTTCCCTCTCATTTCAGCCTCTTTATGGAACCCGCACCATATGAACAGCCAGCAGTCATCTGCAGGACAGCACCACTATCCACCACTATATGAAATCCATCTGTAGCACTGTGGTTCCTGACAAGACCACAGGGCTCCAACACACACACGCACACACACGCGCACACACACGCGCACACACACGCGCACACACGCGTTGTATCTTGCCTAGGAGGGACAAAACAGGAGTTTTGAGAGCAGTTTGTATACAAATGTCTCTTTGAACTGCAACACATTATTTTCAAATGTTCACAACCTGAAGCAGTTTTCCAGATCGGGAGCTTGCTCAGGGTTGTTTGGCTTTTCAAATCTCGTTTTTGAGTGTTCATAGACATTCCAGTGTTTTTTGGTATGTTTTATTTTTCCAATTTAAAACCATCATGTGAACTGAGATGGTCAGCAATGTAACCGAACAAGTGATTCAAGCTGTGACATCTGGGTCTTTGAGCATTTTTCCGAAGCTGATTTTCTTTATACAGTGGAGCTTGAAAGTTTGGGACTGCTTTAGAACGTTCTGTAGATTTGCATAAATATGACTTTAAACAACAGATTTTCACACAAATCTTAAAATTAAATCAAGAGAACCCAATTCAACAAAAACATTTATGCATTGAGGAAAATGATCCAGGGTTACATATCTGTGAGCTGAAAACGTATGTGAAGCTCTAAGATGCGACGAGAGCAGGGACCTTGTTTTATTTAAAGGACTGGGATCAAGTCTGATCTTCATAGCATCTGTTTGTGGGACTGTATCAGAGCTGTTGATGCTCATCAGGCTGAAAATGCTACAAAACCATCTCTTAAGAGTCCTCTCTGGGGTCTCCACAAATACACAGTCAGACTGAGTACAAACGGAGGAAATTTAAGACCATTGTTAACCTCCCCAGCAGTGGCCAACCAACAAAGATCACTCCAAGAGCAAGCTGTTTAAAAGTTTGCAAGGTCACAAAGGCCTAGTTTCTACGCAACAAAAGACCTCTTTTCATTAGCTAATGTTAAAGTGCATGAGTCCACCATCAAGAGAATACAGAACAACAACGGTGTAGTGGAGAAAGCAACTGCTCTCCAAAAAGGACATTGGTTATCATCTACAGTTTGCTAAAGATCACATAGATAAAGCAAAAGAATTTTGGAAAAAGGCTTTTGTGGACAGATGAGACCAAATTTAACCTTTTTGATTTAAATGAGAATCGTTACGCTTGGAGAAATTCCAGAATAAGAAACGTATTTCATTATAGAACTGCGGACTGGACTGCTTTGTTGCTGCCTCTGGGATAGGAATGGCTTGTCATTGAAATAATGAATTCTGATATATATCAGCAAATTCTAAAGGAAAATGTTAACATTTGTGCATGAACCGAATCCAAAGAGATCCTGCAGGAAGACAATGCATACAAGATGTTCCACCAAAGAACTGTTAAAGCAGATATTAATGTTTTGGAATGTTAATACCAACATAACCAGCAAGGAAGTGAAACACAACATGACGTCGTGTAAGCAGCAGACTGCACTAATCATGACAACAACCACTTTCTCTCCATAAACAGTAACATGTTGATATTGTTGACCTCACTATGATTAAGCAGAACAATCAAAGAAGACCTTCTTGTGGCTCCAGGGAGTGGTTCAGCTCTGCACTGCCCTCCTAGTGGATAGCTTTTAATCCTCCAGATGTGAACAATGCTACTTGTGTAGGACAGGATCTCACATGGAGGAGGTTAATCAACAGTACCGGAAAAGACAAGGACGTATTGACTATGGCCAGCAAAGGAGAACATTTTTAATGCTTTTGTTTTTCCAGTTTGGGAGTCAAGGACACCATCAAGCACCACCAAAGTGCAGAAGATTTACTGTCAGTCCCAGATTTAGGCACAATCAGCATAACGACCCCTGGGTCGCTCCTTTAACTGACCAGGCGATCTGGCACAAAGGTTGTGTATTTGACAGCAGTCATGAAAGACAGGCTCTGAAAGCCGAACTTCCCTCTTGCGCGGTGTGGAACTCATTACTCCAGGTCAGCGGCTGGCTGGGACCTAAGAGGGTGGAGTTAAAGAGAGGCGGCGACTGGAGGCCTGTGGAGGCCCAGGTCAAAGGCCCAGGAGTTCCTTTCCGAGCCCCTGCCAGGTGGGTAAATCTAGCTTGGGTCAGCAACATGATATTCCGGGGATCTGAAACGACCTGTGAATGGCGGGCTGTCCCACTGGAGGGAACGAAATGCAAATCCTCTCCTGTGACTTCTCCAAAACCTGTCGGACCAGATTTCGCTTGTTACAGAAGTGAAAGGGGAAAGAAGTGTTTCTGCAGGCCTGCCTGCTGTGGCCCTTCTCCAGTTTGCCATAGGTATCAAAACCATGGGATCTGGGCCGAAGATGAAAAATAAGCAAACAAGAATAAATATCAAAAGTAACACTCCAAAAAAAAGAGAATTAAATAAGTCCATATATTCTGACTAAATGGTCATTCGCAGCAAGTTCTTTTAACTGTTTGTTCCTACTCTTCTTTCCCAGTACCATTGCTAAAATTCTGAGTAATTAATTTTGTACTATTAAGAGCTCTGGCAAAAGGATTGTAAAAATACTTTTGAAAATGACAGAAAACAGTGGAGACAGGACAATGCTTTATTTCACCATTAATAAACTGTACATATGAGGGATTATTCAAACATGCAATCAATTTCTATAATACAGAATTCCAAAGTTACCAAACTATACTACCAACATGACATCTAGTTGGTGGTCTAGAAGTATGTCCCACACACAGATAATACCTTGATGAGCCAACAAGGTATACGAATGGCCATCAAAGGATACTTGGCGTCAAGAGAACAACTATCTGCAATCGAGATGGATAGCATCTACTCAAGAGAATGGCACCAATCGCAATAGATTAAGTACATCTCCCTTTATCCCCTTGTTCCTTTTCATGAAATAGAGCAGCAACGCCATCCACAATCAATTAAAAAGACAACCAAAACAAAAATCGAAAGGGAAACGAAAACCTCCTTTGCCATGCTATCCCTCCCTGTAGACTCCACTACAACTATGACCAGACCTGTGGAAAACAGTGTTTGACATAGCTATATAGTTATATGGCTATGTTGTACTAATCTGGATCCAGCTTACTTAGCCTAGTAGTATTTCATGTTTATTCACTAAATGCATGCCAAACAAGCGATTTCAGCACTTTTTGGCACTCTGTTCTTTCAGATGTTTAAAGCTCCTTTGGTCCAAATGAGTTTCTATAAATGCTTTTAAAAAATAGCATAGAAAAGAATACAAATTGGGTAATTCTGGCTCAACTCAAAAAATGGGCCACTTTCATCGCAGAATTGAACCCTGGCTTTTTGTAATGACCCGACTGTTTTTAAAACTTCATCTTCATACCAAGGACGATACTTCTACGACTGTGTTGAAACAAAACATATCTAAAGAGTGATCAAATGTCATTTTCAAAAGAAGGCAAAGTGTGTAGCATAAGGGTGCAACACTGAAGAAGCACAGTTGGGATGAATGTGGCTACCCCTGAGCGTGTGCATTGATACCAGGGAGGCCTAAAGCAGAGAACAATGCATTCTTGGCATAGACCCTCACTTGCTCGTCACATGCCGTATAGTGCTGAACTGTTCCTGCTGGCTCGCGGCGCAGCCAGCCAAAACCGAAAGAGTCGGGTCAGATCAGAATCACAGGCCAGCTAATTTAAATCCTACAAGCACACACACTCTGCTCCACCACTGTTCTTTTGAAGTGCTCCACTTCAGCTGGATAATTTCTTAATCTGCTGCTCCGCCACTTGGCACACACTGGAAGATCCAAAGAATCAGCCTCACAATCCCACAGAGCAAAACTACTGTTACCAATATGTAACATTAATGTGAGAAAGTCATTGGCCCTCAAATGTTGTCTGGAAAGAATAAAAACACTGTATGGTACACTTTCGAAGAAAAATTCATTTTCAATCATTTTTTTGTTGATTAGTTCATCAACCAAGACCTGTTTGTTTAGATTATTTGGTTTAGAACAGGGGCGGCAAGGATAACTCTCCCAACTTTCTCAAAGTCCATCCAGTTCAATATTAAAGTGGAGAAGACTCATGGGAATATTTTAGGACTAAGTATGACTTACTGTGAGCTGTAAAAATGACTACAACCATGAACCTGTTTTCAAAAACACTAATTAGTAGAGGATTTGCAAAGGCCTAACAAGCCTTTCTGCAGTTCAGTTCATTTTTGCAAATCTCAAGTCCCAAACCACATCCAGAAGTCTGGACCTCCTCAGAAAGGACCTGGTGGTTTGAGTGGTTTGAGAGCAATTCTGGAGGTGCATCGATCCTAGATGTGAGTAGCTGTTGACTTCCAGGGTTTTGTAACTCGAGGGTTTATACTAAAGAAGCACCATTTGGACGCCAAAAGATAAACTGATCTACCACAATTGGTGGGTTATGGATTACACATCAGAGCATTTCAGAGAAAAAGACTTTGGGCAGACATTAGCAACATGCTCATATTAAAAAAAATGATAAATTGAGAAGCTGGTTGTTTAAAAAAAAGAGCATTTATTATTATAAAGCATTTTTTTCAGGATTTAATGAAACAGACTTTGGGTTTAATTACTCCTATCCAAACATAGTGATCTTTAACAGGTCTCCCATGGTTTTTAAGTCCATTTTTATTAGATGGCTTATGTTTCAC
Organism: Brachypetersius gabonensis; assembly: GCA_037577145.1. Taxonomy (NCBI): domain Eukaryota; kingdom Metazoa; phylum Chordata; class Actinopteri; order Characiformes; family Alestidae; genus Brachypetersius; species Brachypetersius gabonensis. The sequence continues at coordinate 16,161 of JBBJLR010109410.1, read as the reverse complement.
TTCATTATTATTCATAATACACTGTAGATCACTCAGCTGCTGATGTATACAATAATGAAAATCACAGTTTGGATAGAAAGTCTGAAACAAAAGGCACAATGTGGATAACAGGCAGCACTTGAGTGTCACCACCGTCAGCAGAACAGAAATCTGAAAAGGTCGGGTCACATGTCCACCATCTCCCTTCACCCAGGCGAGGGGCGATGACACTCTGGGACCACAAAGGGCACCGAGCCATATTTGACTTTAAAGGAGTTGCTTATTCTGTGCCCTCTCTCTGTGCTTGCCCTCTTCGTTTGATCCACCCACGATCTTTCTTTCTGCCTCATTGAATTTCATGCCTCTCCTTACAGCACAGAAAAACTGAGAACAGAAGAATACAAGCCCTATAAAAAACACCTCAGCCAGTCAGGATCTTTACTGGTTAAACAATTTCAAAGTCCTGAACTCATCAGAACACCCAGTCACACACCTGGAGCTGTGATTGGTCAACCTGACAGAGACACTGTAATCAGTTGTAGGCTCATCTGCATTCTGCAGCCTTTTGTGATTTCGTCAAAAAAAGTCCTGATTTGAGGTGGGTTAGTCTAAACAGGGGTGGGTGGGTGATGGGGCCATACAGTAGAAGAATTTCTTCCCAGTATAGCAAATAAAAGTCCAGCTGCATTGGGGCTTAATGGTCAGTCAAAAGTTTGAGTGGGCAGCTGACCTCGCTCGCTGGGGGGAGGGGGGGGGGGCTTTTGACGACTCTCTTTTCCTTTATTGTTCTGAGGGGTTAAACCCCTCTGGAGGCCACTGGATGAGAGAAAGAGCAAATCCCTTTGAAGGGTGCCTAAGATGCACCATTTTTTTGGTGCTCGGACTGGGCTGGGGTGCATATAAGGGACCATAAAAAGGAGGGATAAAATATCCCAGCAGCAGCTGCAGGAAAAAAATGGGGACAGAAGGGCATGAGGGCTTAAAACCCAGGACAGCCAAAGCCAGGGTGCTACGGAAAAGCAATACAAGCTAATTAAGAAATTGGAGGCCAGGGATTTGCCTTTTATCTTTCGCGCAAGAACCTTCAAATAAAGCCTTTCATCAGTGCGATCTTGGACGGGTCAGGCGTATATGTATAACCCCTCCACTTCGTAGCACAAGCTTGCTGTAGTTTTATTATGATTCCAGTTTGGTGAACTGTTGCCTTCACATTTTGCCACAGTTTTGTTGTTGGTTCAGTAAAAACAAGTGCATATCTGCTACTGAACGATTTACTTAATATAACTATCCTAAATAATAGCAACAGTATAATTACAGTTGTAATTATAGTTATTATACTCTGTGTTTTGTGATATTTTGTATAAAATATATTTTGGAAGGAGAGAACCATGCAAGACATTTTACCAACATAAACATGATAAATAAAAACCCATACGTTCACTTGTGGTGAAGGAAGGTAAATTAAATACGGCACATGGCAGAATTTTAAGCTGGTAAATTTCTCTACAGAACATTGTGCCGCATCAAAAAATACTGAAGATTTGTGATTGAATTATGCAGAAAGTTTAAAAAACTGGTTGAATTCCTCAAAAAAAAAGCTTTTAATAATAAAGGTACTAATAAGGGTTCCAAAAGACAAACTGTACCCAAAAAACTCAAATGGGTAGATTCATTTTTCTTTTCATAGAATAATTCACTGAAAAGTACTTTAGAGAACCAAAAACGGCTCTTCAATGGTTTGTTCAAGAGTAACTCTCAATTTCTAAGACTCCAATCGCAACCAATGGTAAATTGTCGTGGTACAGCAAAACAACTATTATATGGAAGTTCCCCCAGAGTTAATGTAATTTAAAAAGCATGTTATAATAATAAGTGCTACTTGGGTTGCATCACACATATTTTAGATCTTAGAAACAAACAGAAAAAAAACACAAGATCTTTGAACCTAGGAGAACTTTGAGGATAGTTTCCACCCCCAAGCAGCTGGAGAATACCAGAGGGAGGGGTCCGGAGAGCGGCCGAGTAAAAGAGCAAAGAGCAAACATGTAAGAGAGCAAACACCAGTTTTAGACTGTTTTACTCCGTTTGTATTTGTTCAAATCAGGGTTAAAGGGGTTTTAACACAAACCATCGATTAATGTGACCAAGAATGCAGACTTTAATGCAGAATCATCATTTTGGCCGAGGAGCATTATCACATCTGTACACCTGGAACAGCTGGAAACATGGTCTTAAAGCACGGCTTCCAACTGAATTTTAAAAAAGTAATCCTGCACTTGCGAGGACAACATGCAAGAACAGAGCCATTATAGCGAGGCAAGTAAGAGCCATCTATGATGCCTTTTGACATAAAATTATAAAAGGAAAGGTCTTTCTGGTATTTGAAATAAAGAAATAGGCTGTTTGTTTCTTCAATAAAAATCTGGGTCAGTCATGGAAACACGTGAAAGAATCATTAGAGAAGCTGGATAGAGAACACACTTCAAAGTGAGAATGGGGGACTCTTTGCATGGGGAATGACCATGCAGCCTAAGGCCGACTGTATCATTCATTGTTCTTGAGGGGAAAACAGCTTCAAGCACAGCTTTGCAATAGAAACTAAGGCAAAAATTCCTTTCAAATCTTACCCGTGACCATTCTGACATTCCAGTGCAGAATCTCGAAAAGGCCGGGTTACAGAGAGGAAACACAACTACAGGCCAGTGGCTCTGACTTCAAAAGTCATTAAAGCACCGGAGAGACTTAAACATCTGCCTCGGCTGGTGGAGCCTTGGCTGGACCTCCAACAGTTTGTGCACCAGCCCTGTATTGGTGAGGAGGACGACATCATCTACCTGCCGGCCCAAGCTTATTCCCTAGCCTAGTGGTTAGGGCATTCACCCTGTGAGCAGGAAGTCCTGGGTTCGATTCCCAGGACCGCTAGGCACCTCTGAGGTACCCTGAGCAAGGTACCGTCCCCACACTCTGCTCCCCGGGCGCCATGTTCATGGCTGCCCCCTGCTTCACTTGGTGAATGGGTTTAATGCAGAGGAAGTATTTTGTGCTGTTCACACTGTGTGCTGTGGTGTGTTCACGTATAACAGAACTTTCACTTTCTCATTGTTGGAAACAGCATGATCAACATATTTTTTGACTTCTCCAGTGCTTTTATCACAAAAAGACCATCGCCACTGTGGAATAAGCACATGGAAATGCAGGTGGACACTCCACTGGTTGCCTGGATTACGGACTACCGAACAAATCGACAAATCACATCCCCTCATCATTATTTCATTTGATTTAATTTGAATTAATTGCATTTTATTTCATTTTATTACATTTGTATTTTTATGGCATGAACAATAAGTCACTTTCATAATCCGTTTGCACGGCTGATCTGTTCTTATAGGACTGCTAACAGCACCTCTGAGGAACCCTTGAGCAAGGTACCGTCCCCACACTCCCCGGGCACTGTGCCCCCTGCTTCACTTGGTGAATGGGTTAAACGGGTTGAACGCAGAGAAAGAGTTTCAAGCCATTCACACCGTGTGCTGTGATCTGTTCACATATGACAGATTGGTCACCTTCACTTCATACCTTTTGTACTTCTGTTATTCTGTTGCACTATTGTTATTGTATTTTTTAATTCTCTATTGTCTGATCTTTATTCCTCTTGTTGGACTGAACATCCTCATTAAAAAACAATTTCACCTGGGATAAATACATTTCTTATCTTATCTACTGAATATCACACAAGTATTCCTGGAGCATGGCAATCATTTCAAAAATATTTAAAGATCCAGATTCTACACATGAACTCTACAGCAGAAGCACCCCACCAACAGCACTAATGGACTAGAAATGCTGAACTTCAAAGGGAATGATCAAAAGACCCATCTCTGGAGAAATAGGGGGTATATCTGTATGTTGATGCTGCACAGGCACATCCAGCTTCTTCTACTGGGGAATTTAGTGGTTCACATGGGAAGCAGTGTGTAGATCTATTATGCATACAGATGGAGAAACAAAGAGCATTAAAAGAGGTCACATTTTCATCACTTTTTTCCGATTTGTTTAATGTAATATGTAAGTATATCATTCACTCCTAAGCCCATATAGTCCTTATATAGAAACTAAAGGCACTTTTCCAGTGGCACAAGGAACCGTGCCGTACCAGGAACAAATGTTTATTAATTACAAACAAAGCAACCTGTGCCTGAGCTGCTTGATGGCAGGGCCAAAAGTGGGCTGCAGCTGAGCTGACTGCATCACTGCTTTCTAATTGGTTGAAATGTAATCATCAGAAAGAGGCCAATGTTTTCTTTACTGTCTGTGTTACAAATCAAAAAACATACAAACTAACAACTGGGAAGTCAAAGACGTCCAAACACTCCTATCTGACTGGGATGAAGATACATTTCAGTGGGAGTTTACTATGATGGTAACAAATTAGGACATCACTTAGGACATCACTAACTGGGTAAGATGGGTTACAGCAAAGTTTCCGTAGCCTATATCTATGGAAAAGCTCCAGAAACAGCCCAGTTCTAATGTAGTTTTGTGATGTCACAAAAACCAGATAAGAAGGGTTTCAGTCTGGACTACTTTTTTGAGGCAGCCACTCTGAGCAGAGTTTATTTCCATATATATTAAAGCACCAGTAACAAAAATAGCCTGTTTATTTCTATTTTAGGCTGGAAAACGATCATGTATTTAAGAATGATGACAGTGGATCTCAGGAAAAATACATAGGAAAAACATGTATATGATCTGAGCCTAAAGATCATTGTGTTCTGAAGATCTTCTTTCAGTGTTTGACTAACTCCAAAATAACCAGTTAATCTACAGGATCCTCCACTGTATTAGTGACAGAGATGTAGGCAGCATCAGTGTCATTTTCTTTTGTAGGATCTCTGCTAATGTAAACATTAATGCGATTACAAAAGTTCAAATATCAAAGGTGCGACCCTTATTTACTGTGATGTGCAGCGCCAAACAAAAACCCCACAGCAGATTCTCCACAAGAGCTGGATTAGCCTCGACATGTCACAAAGAAGGGCTCCCAACAGGGTGCAGAAGACGCCCCACAAAAGACAAATCAGAAACAGCTGGTCAGTAAAAAACTGCCATGAAGCACAAAAAGAGCTAATTAGCATCAAAATCTGACTGGAAGGCAACAATTCCCTTTATGCTCCAACTGGGCAAAACCTTTGTCAAAATAATAAAAAAAAAACTGTTGTCTCATGTAACACCAAAAGGCTAATTAGAAGAAATCTGATATGAAAGAATTTAAAAATGATACCTAATAAACAGCAACCAAAACCAGAAGAAACAATCTGAAGCCCCGCACTTAGCACTACATTATCGGTTATTTGGAATTCTTTAAGTCAGTATCAGTATTGCAATATCGATTGTGTGTCATGTTGGTTGGGCACTTCATTTTATTCTCTTTTTAATAAGGATGCAGAACAATGTTTGGAAAATTATCTGCTAATAATTGCTGAAAACAAAAGATCTACATTGGAAAGATATTTAAAATTAATGGATAATTAATTTTGAGATGTTTATTATAGCCCACAACAGCAGAACTTTTCAGAAAAACTTCAGAAAAATTTCCACATGTAACTCTGTTCTATTTTACTGCATTGCTGGATCATTGCTGTATTTTTTCCAGAATTTTGCAGCTGTTTTAATGGCATCTTTATTTAAAGCAATACATAAAAACGACCAGATTTCAGTATCGCAATCTCTTATTTCTACAAGATGTAAATGAAGAAGCGACTTACAGAAGAAAAACAAGCGAAATGCCATGATCCTCATGAGGCGAACATCCATTGGCCATGCACTGTGCAACCATGCAGCTAACGCGAAACATAAACTTAACTAAATAATTCAAAAAGAGCATTAGTAATGTACAGAGGAAAGGGACTGCGCCGTCCGCTCCACTGCACTCCTGAGGTACGTGTAAAAACCACAGAGAAAAAGCGTCATTATCCAAAGCCCATCTGCCTTTGTGGAGCTGCCTGGCACAATCGCTGGAGGCAAACAAAGAGGTCAGATGAAGACATGTCTCTCCCTGCATTCCCCCTTTGAGCGGATACTTTGACTAATGGACACACATCAGCACACGGAGCCTTGACCACCTAGTGGCTTTTACTTAAAACGGGCTTCTCTTTGTCCAAGGCCCCTTTCTCCACCGGCGTCAGACAGTGATGTGTTTTATGGAGACCTCAGAGTCACGCAAGGGAACTTTTACTGATCCTGTAAAATGTGCTGCTTTGGCCTGATGTTTTTAATGCAAAGAGAGGAAGACAAGATCAAAAGCCTACAGTCACTATGGATTCTGTGTAATTCAGTAAATATTGTGTCAATCAGTCGCTAAAAAAGCTACCAAATAATAAACACTAACTGAAAAAGCTATCCATATTTCCAAAATTCTTCACTAGAAAAAGAAGCTTTTAAAAAAAAGTTTTTCACTCACAAAATACCTAGAAAGATCGTGTTCAAACTATTTAAATAAATATAACAAAATAGCAATGATCGAAATATTTAAAGTGTGTTCCCTGAAGAGGACACACTACACTCTTTTGGACTACAGACTTGTTATAGTTATTTGCAAATGGTAAACACTAGGGCCGTAACGATATGCAATATGAAACCGAAATCGCAACACTCAGATCCACGAACCTGTGTCGCGGAGAGAGAAGGCAGAATCCCGACACACCCCTTCAACTCCCAGAGATATCCTTCCCGTCCAGAGGCAATGCTACCTCCTAATAAAGGTACACCTCCTAATAAAACCTTTCGTACATCGTGATTGGTGTATTTTCACCTCAGTTACAGGCAGTAACCAATAGTAGAGGTTGTTACACTTTAAACAAGCTCCCGCGAGTCTTTCTGACCTTCCAAAATCAACAAGGACTGCCGCATGTATCCGAGCTGAATTTCTTCAATTGAAAGTAAAAGGAAATTATGACACTTTGCTTTATAAGCCCAGCTGATTGTGATCAAACTGCTGGGGAGTTTGTTTGTTAGAGTTTTGTTGTGTTTTGAGAGAGTTTTTGTGCGATTTTGACCAGCTGGGCATGCTATTAGTTTTGGACAATGGTCAACCGGTAGCTGAAGAATCGGGTCTGCAGCAGCCTGGGGTGATTCCTTGGAGACATCTGTACAGACTGAATGAAAAAAGCATTTACTGATTAACAATTCTGTGGTAAACATGAGGAAGACTCGAAACAATGTGGCATCTCGAATGGTTCTGCTTGCACTAAGCAGTTCCACTCCCCCACCCCAAAAGAATCGTGATACGAACCAAATCGTGGGTTTTGTGTATCATTACAGCCCTAGTAAACACTGTCTCCTTTGCACCTTGTTATTTTACTACTTTTATTCCACTTAAGACTAAATTTAAGTGTTATTTTACTGTGCATATTTTAAGAGTCCAAGAAATGTAATTACTAATAATGATGTTTCCATTTTTACCTGTATATGACAAAAGTCACCCAAATCACCAAAACTTCTTTCAGTCAGCTCAAATTCACTCTTTAATGGGGAACAAAACCTCCCCAGCCCTTTACAATAACACCAGGGCTGGAAATGACATATTTTGACTTAACATACTTCATATTTATGACGGTGATTGTCACAGAAGCTGATTTCAGGTCAGTGGCTACACTGCAAACCTTTCTTCTGTTTTAGCATATCATATCAGATAACCCCATCCACCAGTCTGCACCACCTTAATAAAGCTGTGGGTTGAAGATGTGTATACAGAAAAGATTTGGGTGACTATTAACTTATAGTGTGTAATAGTGCAACACTAGCCTTGTAGCTGAGGCTCAAAACTGGACTCCAAACATGTTGGATCTACTACTCCAACATGGTAAGGGGGACATTATGTAAACTAGATTTTATGCTACACTGATCTTTTAAGATAAATGTAACAGAAATTACATAAATTACAGTATAAAAAGAATACTACACTTACTAAGTGTTACTGCCTTTACAGCTAATACATGTGGAATGCTGTGCCTTTGGGGAATGCCTGAAGAAGACCACAAAACCGCTAAACTCCTTGATATTCTGGAGTGACCACAAAGTACTTAAACAGCCCTTAGTTCCAGACCAGTGGCAAGCCTACAAGAATAATGATGGAAAAATAAAGGGGTGGCAACCGTAATCTCCAGGTAGATCTTGCATTAGCCATGTGGCCCACTGTCCCCAAACCAAGCATTGTTGGGTCTCGTGCATAACTGTTAACACCTGGGCTGCCTGAGATCAGAATTAGAATCAGAAAACTTCCCAGATTACATTATGAGTTCATAGACATGCACAGACACAGAGACAAGAACAATATAAAATATAAAGTCTAAAGAAATCCAATTAAAACTCAGTAGAAAATACTCAACATAACATATTCCATGCTGTATGCACAACTGCTGGGACATTAACACTATAGATAAGTCCTATATATAAAGTGAATCAGTAGTAACACTAATGATGGCGGTTAGGAGTGTTAGTAAATATAACAGAGATCAGTAGTTGATCAGTAATACTGTCAGAAGTGGTGATATTGCACATAGACTACTGCACATAACAGCAACAACAACAACAACAACAGCAACAACAACAATAATAATAATAATAATAATTATTATTATTATAATAATAATTATATTAGTAATAATTATAATAATAATAATTATAATAATAATAATGAAATGATTTGGGAAGGGCTGTACATTACAGTAATGCTAACTGAAGACCAAAAGAACCAAAGCAAACTGCACACTTTGACATTCTGTGAAGGCTGTGCTCTTGAACAGGCCCCGTTTGTCACCCGCTCCTGTCCAGAAAGGATTAGGTAAGAACTGACAAGCATGACAGCAATCACAATCCCACAACACCTGTGAGAACATTCCTCACACCTGCATCATACCCCTCATGTTACTCTCGAACGAATGATTCAAAACGACCCCTATGGATGCACCCCTCAAGCTTGTCATTAGCAGGTTTCGAATGACACCCTTGTTGTCTGATATGGGGCCGCTATCTATCAGAAGCCCCCATAAGGAAAATGTTCATTCCTAAAAGGCAGGAGTCTAGGCTATGAGGGCAAGCAGGAGCAAGCTAAGTAGCACAGGGACGTCAGGACTTTCTAGAGACGCAGCACATCAATCATCAACGACCTCAAACAAGGAAATGCAAAGATGAAAATGATACAGAAATATATTTCAGGTTAGCTATTCTTTGTGTGTCATTAGGTTTTGAACGGCCCATTTCTTATATTGAATTTCTTTCATTGAAGTCCACTTTGGACACTAATGGTTTTGTGAACCAGAAACAGAAAATGTGTCCTTTTATTCCTTTGATTTATACCAGCATTGCATGCCTCTAGTGGGTGCATTAAATGCGTTACTGTTTATTTGCTGAATTCAACATATTGGAAAAGACAAAATGTAAAGTTATTAATAAAGTGCCATATTTACGTTGTACAGCAAATGTACCTATGTTGAGTTTGAATATGTGGTTTTAGTTTTGTAGTGTACAGCCTAGCTGATTGCCTTGGCTTGCTCCAATTAAATAAATTAAATTGTGTATTGAGTCTGGGCAAACTTCAGCACTGCACTGGGGCAGTTGGTGAGGGGACACCTGAATTTTCTTACAGTACTGTGCAAAACCTCATTTCTTTACATTTTGCTTTAAATTACCTTGTAGGTGCAAAAAACTGTTTTACGTCAGTCAAACAGTCTTATAATGGAGTAGATTAAATGAAAGAAATGGAAACTTTACTGAGACAGGTTGCAAAGTGCTTACAGACAAAAGGTGCCTAAATACAGCCACTTAGCATTGAGCACCACCAGTATACTGATCACTGCCTGACACTGCCATGACTGTTTCTTGACTGGTTCAGGACTTAAGTTAGATTTGCTTTGTTATGCTTGAATGAGTCATATGTAGGTCTCAGAGTGGAATAACAAACAAAAAACATTCCTCTGAAACTCAGGTTCAGGGACTGGACTGAAATTGAGAGTTTTTAAAGTCCTTCAGGAAGCCTGGAGAACTGTTCTTTAAGACTACATAAAAAATACACAAAAGTGTGGTTCTTTGGAAGCAAAATATGAAGACATTTTGCACAGAACTGTACACTGCACACAATACATAACGCAATCCAAATTCACAGACCAAAAACATATAGTCTCTGCTATAATTCTATAATTATAAAATAATCTTTCATTATATAACCATCCAGCTCTGACAGCTTTATTAGTTCTTGTTTACTTTTTAGTGCTCATCTCCCATAACTTCTGGCAAAGTGATTTATCTTCTTTCTCAGAATCATGATAATGAACTCATGCATGTAAGTAGTGGCACTAAATATTCAGCCAAGCTCTGCAGCATGACCCCTCCCCAGATGAACAGGACCAGGGGGACTGCACGCCTGTTAGCAGCCTTGCGTGGGTGCTGGGCTCTTAAAGACCAAAGGATGAACAAATGCATTTTTTACGCCTGTGAGGATCCTTTCATTGCTAAAGTATTCTCCGCTCTGGAGCCATTGTTCGGCCGACACCCCTATGATGGATAGTGCTGCCCCACCACCATCCAGCTATCAGAGGCACAGATGGGTTTGGAATTTAACCCTGTAATTCCATTCTTTCTATGCATGTTGTCTTGATAGAATACACTTCCCTTGCTCTTTACATGGCTGGAACTGTGTTATGGCACGACTGTACAGTAAACAGCAGGTATTGAGATGTTGACACAATCTAATGCCACCTCTGCGTATGTCGTATTAGTATAATAGACTGCATTTCCAAGAGAAAATGAAAGTGCGATGGCATGGTTGCTATAAAACCCAATGTTCTGAGACACCCAAACATTGGTTTTATGGTGGGGTATCAAACCAGCACCTCCTCTTATACAGTGCAATTAAGCAACAGCGCCCCCCACATTTCCCACAGCATACTGCAATCTGTCAGAGTGACCGCTTGCATCCAGCAACTACAAAAAAGCATCAGTTTGCAAACTTCTTACCAGTGAGACAGATACACAGAAGAGCTGCACAATATGAACAAGATATCAGTACTATAATTTTTACTGCTACTGATTCGACTGCAGTGCCTTTCAAGGTAGTAAAGGACCCATAACCTTACTTTTCTGGAATTAAAGAGGTAAATATTGTTTCAAAGGGTACATTTATGCGCTATCCATATAGTCCATATATGGCAAACTGGCAACAGCAAACTATATATATTGTGCAGCCCTAATGCGCACTAAACCAACCAGTATGTATATGCTTCTCTTTTAGCATTCAGTAAAAACTAAATTAAACTAAAGCACCCTTATTTTTCTTAGCTGTGTTTTTTCCCACAGCCAATAGCAACCAACATGCAACCACAAAGTTGATGCTGGTATATGTAAAATTCCATAAAATGAAAGCCCCCACCCACCACCAAATGTTGCAACATGGGATGAAACAAGCAACGCCTCAATGGCCATCCAGTAGAGAACCTCTGCTACAGAACTTCAGAGCATCAACAACCAATATCCTAAACACTGTTCTGTGCACTAAATACATCTGAAAGGATTCTCCAGTCAAGGCTACTATGAACAGAACCATTTAGTCTTCAAATGTTATAATTGAGTATGTAGTTCTTTAAAGAACCATTTTAGAACATAGCACCAAAAAGGGTTCCACTATTGTTACAGGAGCCATATTGTTACAGAAGTATGTTAAATTGTTAATATTTGAAAATGCATCATTCACGCATACATGGTAAATAATCTCTAAACACTACCTGTTTTGTATGTATCAGTTTTGTGATGTCACACTTTCACAAAACTGCTAAATACAAATATTCACCTATTCAGTCTAAAGCAGTTTAGCCCCACAGACTCACTTTAACAAGGTGACACCGCCTTTAATGAGGAACAATACAGAGTGGCTAATCACAGCAGAGGTCATTTAATCAATCGTTATCAATATGTGCATCTTATTTTTATGTTCAATAGTCTTACCATGTGAAATATCATGTGCAATTTTCTTATCAGGGGCTAAATATCTTATTTTTTTACGTGCAATTGTCTTGCCATGTGAAATATCACTATCTATGTCAATATTACTGACCTACTACTGATCTCTGCTACGTACAATAACTCCTAACCACCATTTGTGTTACTAGTAATTCATGTAACTGTACGTTCTTTATGTATATCGCAGTATTTGTACGTGTATTTTTTTACACAGAGTTTTTATTAGAGTTTATTGAGTTTTTGATTTAATTAGACTTCATATTTTATATTTCTTGTCTCTGTGTCTCTGTGTATCTGTGCAGTCGTAACAAGCAATTTTCTTCAGGCTTTCTGAAGAAGTTTTCTGATTTCAGTGGTGAAGCTTGAAAAACACTAATGTAAAATTTATGCTTTTTACATAAGATGATGCAAATGATGTCCATCTCAAAAGGAAATATATCCCCTCCTTACTTGGGAGTTCACTGAGCCGCGACAATGGGAGTGTACGTTTGTGCGGTGCACTTCAGTTTTGTTTTTTGCACTTCAACGGAATTTCGATTCGCTGTGTGGCCGGGATGTGAAGGTTTGTTCAGAGTGACCTCATCTCTGTGTATTATCTTTGTGATTCAAGTCTTTTTATAAAACACTCGGATGGCCAGGCCTGATGACCCCCTGGGTGGGACGCAGGGAGGTAAATTACTACAGAATAACAACAAAATAGCAAATGCTGCTTTTGTCCCTAAAATCATCATATGATGGGACGTTTCTCCATGAACCGTGGAGAACATATGGCAACATTTAACATTCAATAAACACATAAAAACAAAACAGTATAGACACCACAACAATGTCCAGTAACATAGTGTAGCATTAGAGTGTGAGCTCTAAACCTGCCAGAGTGTCTAGTGCAGTGCTGGACATTGGACATTCCCGGTGGCCCGAAGGTAAATCCTGATGGTGGAATCCCATCAGCACCCCCCTCCCCCAGGGAGAACGACAGCGAGAGGAGCCACGGTACGCTCAAAATCCATCAGCAGCACCCCCACTCCCCCACCCCGCCTCCTCCGGAACGACATTGAGAGGGGCGGAATCCCGTCTGCATCCGCACACACCCCCCCACACCCCGGAACGACAACCTGGTGGGCCGGTCTCGGCTCAAAATGCCCGGGCCAATTTCTGGTCCCAGACCAGCCCTGGTCTAGTGTTGCACCATAATAATTGATCATTCAGCAGAAGGCAGTTAGCGCAAGGGATGACAGAAAGAATCCCATAAATAGACAACATGGTAGAGTACAGTCTTGTTTGGTTTCTGTCGCAGTAACAGCACCGTGGCCTGGCCTCAGCTCCAGGGTTCTTCAAGGCAGCCCTTCTTTCCTCCGGGGTAAGGACTCTCCCTCGGATCACACATCAAAGGAAGACGTGGTGGATTTCCTCAGCGCAGACAGTGTGGAAATGTCACGGGTTTCCTTCTCTACATTTCCCCGACTGCCATCTGTCCCAGCTCAGCCCCTGACTCAACCTCGCCAGGCACACAAAAGAAACCCACCAACGTCAATGTACCCTCAAAGCTTCAAGGTCAGATTGTGTAGCCCAAACTGGTTAAAAAGGAACAGTATGTTCACGTTCCTGGGAGAGAAGCTGCAAAGCTCATCGTATTTGAATCAAAGTGGCTTTGCTCTTTTCCACCAATGAAGCTGAGCTCATTTTTTACGCAAAGCTGGTAACAATATATTAAGGATGCTACAAAAAATGTCAGTGTTATGCCCATTTCTGTATATTATTTATTAATTAATTCACACAGTTATGATTTTGAGACCCTACTCATTTTTAATAATACAGCAGTGATACATACAACACTGCTAATGCAAAATCAGACAAATCAGAGCCCGGCTGGCATCTTCAGAAGTAATAAAGGGAATAAATGAACCAAAAACAACCGCATTTTTGTTTTGAATTATACTAAGCATCACGTCCAACTGCCATAAAAACACATTTACTCACCTGCAAAGAAAATAAAAGTATATCATCATAAAAATTATTACACTTATAGTATTCACTGCAAAAATAGCGAGCATGTACACCATTGAGCAAAACCTCATACATGTCCTGGTCGGCTGTCAGGATGCTTTTTGTGGCACATTTGAGTCTCAGTGACATATTTTATCTTATTTTCGCCCAATTATGAATCCGAGGTTTCATTTGGAATATAATTCTCTGTGTTAAATCAATAACTTTCATGTGCAACTGCTATTAATGCAAACAAGCTTGGAATCCACCTTAATGAACTGATTAAAACTAGCGAACAAGGGAAAGTCCAGCAATTTCTGCATTAGTCAGGCGTTCAGACCGAACTTTAGCGTGCCTTGATTGCTGCGTTCTAGAGAGACGAATTAGAACTGATCACAGTGGAGGTGAATCGAACCAGACGTCTGGAGTCTTTCCCTTGCAGACAGCTTTTAAATATAAAAAGTGGTTATGAATACGCTGCCTGATGCCTGTTTTGACATTTTAAAAAAACATTCCTGGTAGAAGGTCACATGCAGGGTGTTGTCCGACAGTTTGTTTTAATTTTCCAGTGAACTATGTAAATGCTATCATCAGTATTTTAGGCATTTCATGAATTTTGTCACTATAATTTAATCATTTATGAAAAACGATGTCAACACCTCAGGCCAGGTTATGTGTTACTAATTAAGGTTGGCGGCCTAGTGGTTAGGGCATTCGCCCCGTGAGCAGGAAGTCGTGGGTTCGATTCACAAGACCGCTAGGCACCACTGAGATACCCTGAGCAAGGTACCGTCCGCACACACTGCTCCCCCCCCACACACTCTTCTGTGCCTGAGATTGGAGTCAGGACTGTCACAACACACAGCTGCTACTATTGTTTAAATACCACAATAATGATCAAATTGATCATATATAAACAAATATATAAATATATATACACACACAAAGTCTAGTTCCTGCAAACTGCAAGCCTCTGTCTACATGGTTCGAGAACATAAACCTGCCGCTGCACCTGCTTGTTGATGTATTCACACTAGCAGAATCGACAGAGCACTTTCACAAGCGATTAGTTCCACATAACACTCACCAAATGTGTGAAATCGGACCTACACACATGGCGTAGCATGTAGTCAACACACACTGAGGCTTGACCTTTTATCATCAAGCACCTCTGAAATCTCGGTGTCTGAAACATCATCAACCATAAAGCTCTGAGTGCATCACGTGGAAAATCAGATCAGAAAAATAAATCATAAAATGCTGAATCTTGTACTGATCCATAAGCACACGGCTGCTGTGCCTGATCTCTGCACTGATCTCTCTCAGAGGGGACTGGTTCTTTGTTAACATGTTTTTCAGTCACAATTCCTGAATCATCAACATCAGTTTGTGAGAGAATGATGTGCGGAGAGTGTGGTGTTCAGGAAGAACTGATGGACTAATAATAGATTTTCATGCATTGAAATAGTGTAAAGTAGGTCACGACTGAATAAGAGGGCTATAGTTTTATAGGTTTTATTGTTGTATTCTATTTATATAACTAAATTATAAATATATATATAATAGATATTATTTAGTTACACACACATATATATATATATATACATACATACACACACACATACACACACACATAAGTGATAGTAACACAAAAGTGACACCCCCCTCGCCCCACACACACATACACACACCTACCTGGTCTACAGTAATTCTGTGTAAAAGGTGTTGAGGTCAGGCTGGGTCAGGTAGACTGATCTCACTCTCTGCTCGGAGTTTTCTGTTTATCGATCTGTTTTCCTGTCCACGTGTGTCCTGATGTCCCTGATGCTTTATTGCCTTAAAGTCCACTCGGGCAGCGAAGGGCGACTTGTTTTCACGCCTCGCAGCCAAACCGAAACACTGAAAATACTGACGCTACAGACAAAAACAACATCCTCACTCACCAAGGAAAGAGGAGAGACGAGCCTCGCAGCCGTCAAACGTCTCCTGTATTCTGTTCTGTTCCCCTGTTCTCCAGCAGCTGTCCGAGACATAAACTCCGTCTCCCTCACAAACTCGCTCCACCAGCGGACAGACCTGTTTCACTCACAGCGGAGATCGCACAGGCCCCGCCCACCTGCACTGTGATTGGCTGGAAATCACAGCGTATTCTAATAATACACAAAATACAATATATACATATAT
>JBBJLR010109397.1:1516-22440 GCA_037577145.1 Brachypetersius gabonensis | reverse complement strand
CAGTAAAAAAATATTTTATACTGTTGTTGCCTTCTCAACCTCGGCTTTAGCGGCTGCTAGCCAGGCGTCTTTGGCTCAGAAAGCTTTATAACTGCATTCAAGGTGAAAGCTAAGCATCAGAGTTTGTAATTACCTTTCGCTCGAGCTGGAGATGAGAGAAAGGAAAAAGGAGTTGGGCGGTAAGATGAAGCAGAAAGCTGGTCAAAATTCACAGCGTTTCCATTACAAGGAAGAATGAGCGAAGGCAGTCAAGCAGCTGCAGGTTTATGAATTGGGAGTGTGTGTGTTTTCTCACCACCTTTGGGTTCCTTTGATGTATATATGTATATATGTATATATTTTTACAGTCAAATTAATCAATATAGAATTCACAGCTGTTTACTCTGAATATTCTTATGGAGGAGAGAGAATGGGAAAGAGAGAGACAGAGAGAGAGGGAGAGAGAAAGAGAATGAGAGAAAGACAAAGACAATAAGAGCAAGAAAGAGAGAGAATGAGAAAGAAATAGAGAATAAGATGGATCGAGAGAGAGAGAGAGAGAGAGAGAGATCAAGAGAATTAGAGAGATAGTGAGCGAGTGAGACAGAGAGAGAGAAAATAAGATAGATAGAGAGAATGAGAAAGAAATAGAGAATATGATGGATAGAGAGAGAGAGAGAGAGAGAGAGAGAAAGAGAGAATTAGAGAGAGTGAGCGAGTGAGACAGAGAGAGAGAAAATAAGATAGAGAGAATGAGAGAGAGAGAGAGAGAGAGAGAGAGAACGAGTAAGATTCAGAATGAGAGATAGAGAGAGAGAGAAAGCGAAAATGAGAGAGAGAGACAACCAAAAAGAGAAAGAATGAGAGAGACAGAGTGTGTGAGAGAGAGAGAGCCATGTAAGGGCTGTCTTAAAATGTAAATCATGTGTGTGAAACCACTATTCATCGGCCTGTCATGAAAGACAGTGAGTAAACTAAGAGGCATGCTGCTCTAATGACAAGCTGGATTATATTTCAGAAGACATAAATGTTGACTGACTCACAGACTCAACAGAAAGCACCACAGAGCCATGGCAGGTGTGTGGCATTTTGCGCCTCCTTTAATAAATGATGTAGTTCACCTTACGTAACGCGGCCCCAGTTCTGACGTCTTGAAAACGATTTCGCCTTCAGAGTGAAAGTGAATTCAATAATCTTCTGGAGGATGAATGGAAGTGTATTATTTTTCTGTCTTTAGTACTGGCATACACTGGACTAACTCATCTGCATTTGTCAATAGAACACATTTTCATACCAATGAAATACGATTTGTGAGAGGCCCATCTTTGTTAGATCGATAAATATCTAAAAAGGTTTAAAAGCAAGACCTGCCCTGCCATCTGTGGGAAAAATGTTTTGTGTAAACGCAGCAAAAGTGAATCCAGTAATTCGCGATTAAGTCATTCAGAATAATTGATTGCGGAAACCAAGGCAAATTCGCGGAAGCCACGGATATCCTCCACATTTTTTGTTGCTTTTTTCATGGCAGTATATCATTTATCACGCATTTTAGCGCTAAATTATTACGATAAGTATAATTCACTAATTTTAGAACATGAATATTTACAGAAGGTCTTGCTACTGATTGGCTGCTGCATCTCCGGCAGCTGTAGTCCAGAATTTTCCCCGTGGAGCATGTACTCATGTTTTTCATTTTGTTCTTCTTAAAGCCCTGTGTAAACACAGAGAAAGAATTTCACCCTGTTCACACTGTGCGGTGCATTCATGTGCTACTATTAGGGTCACTTTACTCTATATGAGCACAGCTATGACTAAACATGCCTTGCCGCTGACTTTTCAAGATGAATAGAAACCCTGAACCTGCAAGTGTGAGAAGCTGAACAGCACCTAATGGGAGTCTGAATGCATCGTAAATCTCTGTGGAGTTTGATTTACAATATGTCGCTTCCAATCCTCACCTCGCCCATTTCAACAACATAGCAGATCACACAGTGAGGAGAGCCATTCATGAGCAAGATGACCCTTACCTGGTACCGAGATAGCATTTAACACCAGCAGAGCCAACATGAGAGGGCCATTACAACACTTCCAACCTGGCCAAACCTTCCTGGCCAGATCTGGAGACAGTAAAGAAGACAGATGAGTGCTAAGCCCGTACATCACCAACAAACACTGAAGCAACACGCCAGCCGGCTGCCATCCGTCATCAGGTCCTATTGTCACAAAAAGTAGGCGAGTGGTGAAACCAAACACCAAGTGCTATTATGCCTAGAATAAAATGTATTTCAGCAGATACATACACATGTAGTAGAATATGAGATGAAATCAGAGGAGTAATTGCAATTTCGAAGAGATGGCTGCTGTGTTAATGACAGCTCATTACTAAGTATTTCATCATGGGAAGCGCTAAAACAACAGGATGGCTCTCACAAATGTTTATTCTTGTTTTGAGAAAAAGGTTTAACATTTTGTAGAACATACACTATTTGGACAAAAGTATTGGGACGTCTACCCATTACACTAACAGGGACTTTGATGACTTTGCATTCAATAGACTTTAATATGGAGTTGGTCCCCCTTTGCAGCTATAATACTCTTCTTGGAAGGTTTCCCACAAGATTTTGGAGTTTCTGTGGGATTGAATTTGTGTTCATTCAGTCAAATTCTTCAACATCCAACTCATCCAGCCATGTCTTAATGGAGCTCGCTTTGTGCACTGGGACACAGTCTTGCTGGAATAGAAAAGATTCTTCCCCAAACTGTGTGCACAAAGTTGAAAGCATGTCATTGTCCAAAATGTCTTGGTCTTTTGAAGCATTACGATTGTCCTTCCCTGGAAGTAACAGGCCTAGAAGAAACCCTGAAAAACAGGTGTGTCCCAATAATTTTGTCCATAAAGTGTATAAGACGCTAAGGGTTTTTGTTTGTGTTCCATGTAATGAATGGGAACATACTATGACACACGTACATGCAGATGAACAACTGGAATAAACAAGATCATGTTGAGTGACACGTGTGCGGTTTCTTCCAGTGGTGTGCGGGAAACGTCACAATGTCTGATATATAGGACGAATCAGTGGTTGAAATAAAATCTCTCTATATATCTCTGAGCAGAGCTGAACTGTCTTTTATATTAAATGTAAGGGGGAGAACCTAGAAATGGCCATCGCAGCATGGCCATAGCAAAACAGTGAGGCACAAAGATACAATGCCTGTCACAGTGCTGTCACAGTCTAAACATCCATTTATATGAAATATAGATGCTCTGGGGTTTTGAGAGTCATGCTGTGTTTGCTGACTCTAAATTCGCTCTATAGCCACTGCCGAGTGATTAAATATGCATGAACTCCGCTGGCTTTCATTGGAGTATACCTCAAACGCGTAGGAACGTTCTTTGAGTTCACATGATGTGACAAACGATGTGAAGTCTCTCAGAACTGTGCAGTAATAAAAGTGCAATAAAATCATTGGCTATGGTAGAATAGCCATTCTATGGATTAAAAAATATTCACCACTCATGCAATAATTGTATTTCACTCCAAAGTACTCTTATTGATCTTGTATCTCATTTATGTTTATAGTGCAGTATAAATAGACAAGTAGAGCTATGAAAAACAGCACCACCAAAAGTTAAAAGATAAGACAAATGAGAACCGCCTTGGATTGGGGCTAATTTGCAAGTAACCTAGAGGGTTGGATACTTGCCTCTGGACTAAGAGGTCATGGGTTCGAGTCCTACCTTCACCTAGAGGGTTGGATACTTGCCTCTGGATGAAGAGGTCATGGGTTCGAGTCCTACCTTCACCTAGAGGGTTGGATACTTGCCTCTGGACCAAGAGGTCATGGGTTCGAGTCCTACCTTCACCTAGAGGGTTGGATACTTGTCTCTGGACCAAGAGGTCATGGGTTCGAGTCCTACCTTCACCTAGTGGGTTGGATACTTGCCTCTGGTCCAAGAGGTCATGGGTTTGAGTCCTACCTTCAGCATAACACCACTGGGTTCCTAAGCAAGACCCTTAACCCCAATTTGCTCCAGCGTGACTGTCCCCTGTAGTTAGGAAATGGAAGTTAAATGCTGTAAATGTAGTCAGAAATTAGTTTATAGTAATTTCAACCTTATGGAGAGTCCACAGTGAAAACAGTGAACCAACGTCCCTCCAGGACTACGATGCCACACACACAGAACAAAAACTGAAACACTGCAAATCTACACAAGGCTACACAAGAGCAGAAAAGACACAAATGCAAGTAGCGCAGACTGTAGATTTACTCAGCCTGTGTGTAATTTCATGTCAAGTGAACGCTTCAGGAGAAGTTTCTATCCGCAATTAGACTTCTCAACCACAGCAAATAATGCCCACACACACACACACACACACACACACACACACACACACACACACACCCTTGCAATCTCCTTCCCTCCAACCCTCGCAGTTTTTTGCACGCGTTCGTTAATTTTATTACATGTTTGTTCATTTTTTAAATGTATATCAATGTTGTTTTTTTTAATTATATTTTATTTAGTTAGATTGATTGTAGCACAGCCAGTGGGTATTGCCAGAAACGCATTTCACTGTACACTTGAACTTGAACCAGTTCCATTTGGGATATATTTGTGCTGTTGTGATGGATACTGCACACTGTGTGCTGGTAACAAGCTGTGTTCTTCTCCTGTTTTAGCCCGGAGGACACGGCGTTCATGTTTTCCAAAAACAATTTAAAAATGTAATTCATCAGATCCAAGTTTTCCAATTGACCTCAGTCCATCCTAACCAAACCTGGACAGAGAGAAGGCGGTAGCATTTGTGGAACATGTTTATAGTTTTTGAATATGTTTTAAAAGATATTATAAAATTCTTAAATTGTTGTGCCCTCCCCATCTCAACTTCTGAGACGTATTTCGTACTCAGATCCATTACACAATTTTCAAGCCTTTTGTTGTCCCAGACCCAACTTTTTAAAATTTGTTGCTGGCGTCAAATGTTTTTCCTTTATTTTCAATTGCATTTACAAGATTTGCAAACCATTACATTCTGCTTTTCTCTTACATTTTACCCAGCATCCTGAATGTTTTAAGAACGAGGCATGTGATGCTCCTGGCTGCCCAATAAACATCACATTAATAATTCTGATCCAGTTTTTTTTATTCCCCTTTAGCCCTGAAGTACTAGTTCTCCTCCAGAGAACACAGTGATCCCTCTTCATGGAACATCATTGGCTCCTAAATGAAGATTGTTCAGAGAACCAGGCTCCTTGGTGTTTAGAACCTTGTGCGGCACCAAAAAAAGCCCAGCATATCCTACAGTGCGACTAGACAGCACTCTCTGCAGCTGCATCATGGCGTGGTACAGCAGTCGTGCTGCTTCAGATCACAAGACCGTACAGAGGACAGCGAGGACAGCTAAAAAGATCATAGGGGTCTTCCCTCTGTCACACACATTAACCCCACACACTGCACCCAGCAAATCCTTCCACAGACTCTTTCCCTCCTTCCATCTCACAAAAGTTTCAGCAGCATATGGGCTTCCACTGCCAGGACGCGGACCAGTTTCTTCCCCCAGGCCATAATCAGACCTTAAATCGGAACTGAAATCATTAAAAGTGTTTTTCACACACACACAAACACTGCTTCTCCCATATGCACTGCGTTATACACATTAATCCGCTAATCTATTCCACTGTAAACAGTTGCATTTACTATATATTGCACATTCTGTCGTGTTGCTCCTACTGATGCTATATTTGCACTATTATTTATTGCTCTCTACCTTAATCTGTGTTTTTTCCACACTTAGTGTCTGTACACCACAGGGTTTTACCACTTACACACTAATTATTAAACTGCAGATTTTTATATTTTTATTTGAATGAAAATGTCATAAAACAAGTTTCTATAATAATATGGAAAGAATATGTAACAATGCATGCCTGACATCCTATTAACTCAGACTGTTCTTTAACTTCAAACGATAACTGTTTCAGCCCATTGTGTCACTTAATAGCTTGTTAAATATTTAGCACTTGTCTGGTGATCCAGATTAATATTAAAATTGGAATGATGTTAGGTGGCTTTTTAGGGGTCCGTAGTGGTGATGATAAAAATGTGACATTTTATGCCATTTTACAGTAAGCGGAACGTGTGTATTTGTTATCGAATGTAGTAAATATTAAGCGAGTAGCATGCCAATGTAGAAAACTGGTAAAAACTGGTACTCTTACTACTCTGCTGCTAAAATACAGTATGACATTATACATTGATCTAATAATATTCAAACTAGTACTGTCACTGCTCCTTTTGCTGGTGTATGTCGTCGTGCCATGAAAATGATTGTCCTGTTGCTCTTGTGTTTCTCTTGCTATCCCTCTTTTAGTCCAGTCTTGTCCTGTCCTTGTCCTGAGTTGCTTTATTTTTTGCTCTTTGTGTGGCACCATGGTCCTGTAGGAACATTGTCTCATTTCACTCTGTCCTTCGTATACGGTTGAAATGACAATAAATCTTTGGCTTGACTTCATCGGAGCTCAGTTTGTGATCACAGCAGCACGCCTGGTGATGTAAAGACCAAGCAAAGAGCAGCGGAGCCTGAAATAGTATCAGTACTAGGTTGGAATCATTGCTTGGTCCTCTATCCAAAAAATATCAGGTCAGCAGTGGCCCTACGGCAGTCACTTTGCAGTAATGGACCGAGTAGAGGAGCGGATACGAAGTGAAGCAACTGATGGGTTTCAGACAGTTCAGACTGTACAAATTGCATCTATATGGGTACTTAATAAACTTGGAATCAGAATCAGAATCGCATTTATTGGCCAAGTATGCAAGCCGAACATACACAAGGAATTTGATTCCGGTCAATGGTGACTCTGTAAAACAACGACTGTAACAACTCAATGAACAATATAATATACAAAAATAAACAATCTACAATATGAATACATAAAATGACACATTCTTTGATTGCCCACTTTCCTCTGTTGCTTAATGATGTCAGAACCATTTTTGAGTTAACCAGCCCTAATTTACATGTTTTAGAACAATGTATTAGAAAAGTACAGTTTTGTAGTTTGTACTGCTGTGTCAAAGCTGCCCTGGAATCACATGGCGGACGATTCTGCATGTCTGTCAATTACATAGTCTAGAGATCAACCGCCGTTGGTCAGTGGTGTATCAGTAGCTGGCATCAAGTTTGATTGAAGGCTGGAAGAGCTGGATGTGACAGTGGTAAATCAAGTGGAAGGGCTGCTACTAAAACTGTATTGAACACTTTCAAGTTGTCATATACATTATTGCTTCTACTTTAGTGCTGTAGCAAAAAAGTACTAGATCATGTAGAAAGTGTAAAAATTCCAATATGCTTGTAGAACAAAATACACTAACATTTTACACCAATGTGCCTGGCTAGCTCAGTTAGTAGAGCATGCCACTCTTAATCTCAGGGTGCTGGGTTTGAGTCCCATGTTGTATACTTTGGTACATCTGGTGGAGTTGCACCTGTGATTGGAAGGTTGTGGGTTTAAACCTGGAACATGTGCAACTGTAATAATTTCAAGAGAGATGATGGTCCAGGTGCATTCGGGTCTAAGCAAACTTGCAGGTCATGTCTTGGGTACAGACTAGATCAACTCCCACAAAGACACAAGACATTCATCTTCATACTCGGCCTTCCAAAATCTGGATGACCTGAAACAGGGGGATGCTTTTCTCCTCTGCAGAGTTTAAGTCCGCTCAGTGGTGGGAGTATAGTCTTCCTGGTGGGCCGTTCCTGGGGTTCGGTTCCTGCTGGAATAGGAATCCAAAGGACTGGAGCCAGAACCTATGAGTATGAGAAACTAAGAGGATGAAAGGTCTTAGAGTTTAGTGTCTTAGGTCTTAGTATTCGTTGGGCCAAGCCAATAAGGTACATCCCAAAACCAACAGAGCTCGACTGGTTATATAGGGACTGAGACGTTTGTTGTCCTGAACGTACGCCAGGCTATTTTCATACTTCCAGACCAGAGGCAGGTGTTCGGCCACCTCAGACCAATATCTCCTTTCCTCTAAGGCCAACTTAGCTGCCATATGTTCCTGTTTCCTGAGGTCATAGTTCTGCTATGCAGAGTGAGGAAACCCTTAACTGTGTCAACATGCATTCAAACTTCATTAACAAACCAATAAGAGGCTTTGGGCAAGACTAACAATACATTGGCCTACACCTGTGACATGCAAAAATCGCATGTCGCTTTGGATAAAAGGGTCTGACAAATGATGTAACTGTAAAATGTAAATATAATTAATCTTTGGAAAACAGTCAGCCATTAACTCAAAGAGCATAACCATTATTTCATAATACATAATGGACTGAGGGGGCACTGAAAGTCATCTTCCATTGAAGGAAAACACATTGTAGTGGGTCAAAGTCAGCTAGATTTAAATTTACTTTAAATTTTACCATATATCACGTTAACTATGTCTCTGACGTTAGAGGTTATATATACTGATAGTCATAAGTCAACACCATATAGGCTACTGAACACCAAACACATCACAATGATGTTAAAATCTGTGCTAAACACATTAAAGGCATACCATTCCTCACAGAACCTCTTTCATTTATTATGAAGTGTTTTCCAGGGGGAACAGTGTGAAGGCAGTGAACATTTAATCTCCCATTTTCCGCCCTTAACACAAACAATAACAAGGTTTTCATTTTAATTAAATATTTACTGGTATTAGCAATACCTTATCAATGTATTAATGTAGCCTTGCTGTGAAAATGGTGTATAGTAGCATGTATTATCTGAGTTCAACCAATAAACCAACAATAACCACGAATTGTGTACCGTTCACACTATGTGTTCACATAGGATACATTTCCAATATATTTTGAGGTAAATAATTATCAAAATTAATTACCAGGGAGCGGTTACATGGTTTAGTTTAATTCATTATGAGAGAGGCTAAATCCCCACATTCCTGGTAGATATAATGCCCTTAATCTGTCCCATAAATAATAACTACTCATCCACTGATACAGGCTATGGTTGAGTTCTGCACACTGCAACAACCTTCTGAAACGTAATTAGGGCTGCTGTGATTTTAATTCAGCCTATGGTAGCTTTCTTTGGAGTATTGTGCATTAGAATTCATGCAATGGTATTCATGCAAAGGAAGGCCTGGTGTATCGAGAACTGAAATGGAGGAAAAGAGAAAATACATGAACCTCTAGAGCACCATCGGAAGACCGTGTGTACTCAGTAGGGGTGATAGGAACCAGACGCGCTCCAGTTTTCTGTGGTCGTGGCAACCATCGGAGGTAATGAATCTGGAAAAAGGTTTGATCTTGATCAGATCTGCCTGTGCAAGACAACCGTCCGGATGAAAATGTCCAACAGCTCTGGTTGCAGATCCCAAGGGCCTTGCAGGGTGCCTCAATATGAGTCTCTCTGTGGAGTAATTGGGTCTTTTCCAGAATTCTCTAAAACTTTGTTAACAGTGTAAGTAAGACTACACTGCACAATTATATGCCTCCTGTCTAAAGGAAGAGCCCAGTCTCACAACTTTTCATGCAGCCATCACGAAATACAATTTAATCAAAATACGTGCTGTGATCACGATTTAGGACTTTTTTCGTGCTAGGACAAGGCTTTACTTTTTCGTGCAAGAGCAACGCTTCACCCTATGTATTTTAATGTGCACTGCGTAACGTGGCCAGTATCTGGGCTAAATGGTGACGGTTAGGGTTAGGTTTGAGGTTAAGGTTAAGGTTAGGGTTAGGGTTAGGGTTAAGGTTAGGGTTAAGGTCAGGGTTATGGTTAGGGTTGAGGTTTGGGTCAATGTTCGGGTCAATGTTAGGGTTAGCGTTAGGGTTAGCGTTAGGGTTAGCGTTAGGGTTAGCGTTAGGTTATGGTTAAGGTTAGGATTAGGGTTAATGTTTGGGTTAATGTTAATGTCAGGTTATGGTTAGGGTTAATGTTAGGGTTAATGTTAGGGTTAATGTTAGGGTTAATGTTAGGGTTAATGTTAGGGTTAATTTTAGGGTATGGTTAAGGTTAGGATTAGGGTTAATGTTAGGGTTAATGTTAGGGTTAATGTTAGGGTTAATGTTAGGGTTAGCGTTAGGTTATGGTTAAGGTTAGGATTAGGGTTAATGTTTGGGTTAATGTTAATGTCAGGTTAATGTTAGGGTTAATGTTAGGGTTAATGTTAGGGTTAATAATAGGGTTAGCGTTAGGGTATGGTTAAGGTTAGGATTAGGGTTAATGTTTGGGTTAATGTTAGGGTTAATGTTAGGGTATGGTTAAGGTTAGGATTAGGGTTAATGTTAGGGTTAATGTTAGGGTTAGGAATCAGATACTGGCGATGATACACAGTGTACATTAAAATACATAGGGAAAGTGAATTCTTGTCCTAGTACGAAAAAAGCCCTAAATCGTGATCACAGCACGTATTTTGATTAAACTGTATTTCGTGATGGCTGCATGAAAAGTCATGAGATCGGTTTGAAAGGAAACAGCTTAGGAGCAGCAACATTGGTTGGATTCATTGCTGATGCATTTTGATAACTTGTGAATCTTTTACATTTTCAATTTTTTCACATACAGTAAATATAACAAAGATTTTTTTTTTACACTTGGGCTGGTAAAGCGTGGAATATCTTAGGATGCTAGAATCTCTTTGTTGGTAGAATCTAACATCTTGATGCTTTCCTGGATGGAGGAATTAGTTCAAATTAATCCAAATTGATATGCAAGACTGTTACCAGAAATGTTCAGCTCTAGTAACTGCATTAAAGAGCAACACACCTTCGCCACTATTGAAAGTAAAACTATCAATTGTGTTTCTCAATAAATAAAAGACCATGTGTAATATTTTTGTTGAATCAGGTTCACTTCGTCTACTTTTAGGACAGATGATGTTTTAGGTTGCATTTATATAGACATGTAGATGCTTCGCAAACTTTCAAGTGCCACTGTACACAAGTGTTGTTCAGCTCATTCTAGTGCCAAATCCCTGTTGTCTCTACTATGTGAGGTGTGGTGCTGATGCACAGAGCAGAGGCACAAGGTTGAGCTTGTTTGGGAAAACACAACAGATCCCACAAGCTGTGACAGTCCCTTTATCTATGGAGAACCGCCACACAAAAGAGGTATAAACAGAATCAGGAGGGAAGCAGCACTACTTCCCACAGCTCCGTAGAAAGGCTTTAGAAAAACACGACAGTGTATCAGTGACAACCCAACACAGTGCTGAGGTTGTGCCACTGTGAATAAAATGGCATTTTTAAATGGATTTTACCTTTTAGAGCAAGACTGATGTTCCTGATGTTAATAGAAATGCTGATGAAGGTCTTTCACTCGTTTATCTACTGTAGCAGCACATGATCTAACACTGTAGGCTACCTTGGATTCTGTCAGGGAGCTCAATATTAACCCTTTCGAGAAGTAGGGACAGCAAAGAGTAGTCCATGTCCAAACAGCTGTGGTGATGCTACTGAAGCTACTGACCAAACTGATGTTGCTCCCATGCATTAAGAAAGAACTATCACACACTTGTTTTCTGATCTTTACTTCGCTGCTAAACTAAACTGTCAGTGACTAAACTGTCATTTTGCACATCTCTAATACACTCATATCTGACAGACAGCAGAATTCACCCTCAGACTGTTACCCTTCCTGTGCTAAGGTTCCTCTGGTTGCTGCTTCCAGAAAAAGACACTTCGGTGGGAAGTTAAACAAAGCGGAAGACTTTTCTACCAACATAACACACCCCTCTCGTCTGCCATGGTCTCACTGAGGGGCTCATTAACCCCCTCCTCAACCTCAGGAGGTATTCTCAACACAGATAGCGTTACAAGATAGAAAACAAGCATGAAGACGAGTGTGTATGTTAATGTGTGTATCTGAGCAAGAGAAAGTGAGAGCTAGCAGTCATCCTTAGGTGGTGTGAGGCATAAAATATCGATGAACACAAGTTTCTTACTGGTGCAGACTGATTTCCAAGGCTGGTAACCATAGTAGCCGGTAATTCTCAAGATCCTCTCCTCGATGGACGCGCTGTTGATGTCCTCCACCGAACGGGACGATTTCAAGTCCTCTTTGATGGACTCATCCACCACCAGGTACTTCAGCTGCCGGAGCTGGGGGCTGATGTCTGACAGCCGTCTCGGACTAACGTCGGGCGATTTTCGCATTCCGCTGCAGAAGAGAAGAGCAGAAAAGCTGCGGGTTGATGCGGCTCAACAGCCAGGGTTCCTTTTAAAGTAAGGCGGATGTTCCCGCTTTTAAAAGAGATACTGATTAAATCCTTTCACTTGTTTATCTACGGTAGCATCATACAAGCTCGATTTCCTGATGTTGCTCCCATGCATTAAGGAAGATGAACTTTACTTAGCTGCTGAGTGACTTTTTTTTAATACAGTTAAATTAAAAAAAATTTCTTAAATCTTTAATACAGTGTATAATATTTTGTCTCATCTGTTGAACGAGGTTTTCTTTGTCTACTTTTAAGATGGCTGGTTATTTTAGCTCATATTCATCCAGACATGTAGATGCTTCGCAAACTTTCAAGCACAACTGTACACAAGTACTGAGTTCAGTTTACTGTAGTGCCAAATCTCTCTTGTCTCTCTATTATGTAAGGTGTGGACTATTATTAAGGAAGATGGACCATCACACACTTTTTCTGAGCTTTACTTAGCTGCTAAGTGACTTTTTAACACATCTGTAATACATTTCGATCTAATGATTTTTGAGTCCTCTTTGATGAACTGATTTACCACCAGATTCTTTAACTGCTGGAGTTGGGGTGCAGACTAACATCAGGAGATTTTCACATTACGCTGCAGAAGAGAAGAGCAGAAAAGCTGCGGGTTGGTGTGGCTTGACCGCCGGGCTCGCCCAGCGCCAAGTGACCTAGGAGCCCACCCACCAGGCCCCTTCTCATAACACTTGTTCGCGAAGCCTGGCTGCATTTCTAAACGCTGATTCCCGCATTTTCTAAATATAACATCTCCACAGCCTACTGTAACATGCCCGCAGGCTTTTTCATGATACTGGTCGGTCTCCTCCCGCGCTCCGCTGGCAGAGAGGGCGCAGGGAAGCTGAGAGATGTTAAACGAAAGTGACTAACGCTTCTCACAGAACGCTGTACTCTCACAGTGGGCAACAGACTCCATTAAGAGAAAAAGCAAAGCACCTTTCTTAGTAGTATACTCAGCTCAGTTGGTTATACAGCCAAGCTCACTACTGGTAGCTTCCTCTCTCTTTTTTTCCCCTTTTCACCCTCAAAACCAAGAGGGGAATTAGTTTTAACAGAGTTTACTATTAGCTCATGGCCAGTGGGAGGCGTTCGTGAAGCTCTACGCCTCTTTACTACACGGACAGTGTCGAGTGTAGCCAGACGAATCCTCAAAAATCTCTGTGGGCTCTTTATCTGGTTGTTTTTTGACACGATTCACTAACCGCCTACTCCTAATTCACTTTGATCTTTCTCTTTCAACAGGCCAGCCCTCACACGCAAGGAAAACAGGCTATGATGATGATGATCGTTCTTGCAACACTGATTTTTTTAATTAGCTTTGTCTAAAAAAAGAAAAAAACCAAAAAACAGCACAAACAGTATTTTACATTTCTATGCTGTTGTTCCTGCAGCATCCGGGTTGAGTGCTTCAAAGCAAATCCACCTTTGGTTCTTCAATCATCAGTTTATACTAAAAAACGAGCTTTTTTAATTTACAAAAGCATTAACTGGAGTATTATAACAGGGTAGGTGATTTTAAGATATAATCATTTTTTCCATATATTTTTCCAATTAACAAAGTGTATAATGACAATAATAGTGGTGATTTAAGATGTTAAGCCAGATGTTGCACTGGAAGAAGATAGCAGATAGTGAGATACTTACATGGGCATGAGAGTAGTAGGTGGTCCCAGGTAACACATGCAGTCCCGCCGGGGGCGTCCCACACGGTCCCACACGGTTCCCTCTCCATCGCCGTACATGATACCCATTAACAGGAGCAGAGCAAGTCAGTCACACACACACACACACACACACACACACACACACCCCGACCACCACAAAGAACATAGTAGAGCTGCCTCTCGCACCCACAGGAGTCGAGGCAATTACATATTTCCACGCAAGAGGCAGGATCTAGAGCCGCGCCTCGAGCCCCTTTTAGAAAGACATTAGCGCCACCTAACGGACAGTAACGGGCCTTACATGTAGATTCAACTACACCGTAGGAACAAAAGTATTGGGACACCTCCTGTTTTCCGTGGTTTGGGCTACGCGCCTTACTTTCAGTGAAAGGACATTCTTGCTTCCGACACCATGCTTTCAACTTTGTGGACCCAGTTTGAGGAAAAACATTTCTATGCCAGCATGACTATGTCCCAATGCACAAAGCAAGCTCTATAAAGACATGGCTGGATTAGTTCGGTGAGGAAGACCTTGCCTGGCCCACACAGAACCCTGACCAACCCCATGAAACACATTTGGGGTGAACTGGAAAGGAGATTGTGAGCAGGCTTACCATGAAGAAGCTATTCTAGCAGCAAGGGGGACCAACTCCACATTATAGTTTTTGAAAGCAATGTCCCTTAAAATCTCTGTTGGTGTAACAGTCAGGCGTCCCAATACTTTTGTCAGTATACTTTGTACACCGTGCATTACTGCCAGTATAAAACACGTTCTCAGGCTGTCCTGAAACTTGAGTGTTTTCTTATATTTGAAGTCTCATTGTCCCTTGTAAGACATGTTGGTGGACTGGTCAGGAATCCCAATACTTGTTAATTAAATGTAAGTCTTCAAGGTCTGCCTTTTATAAGTAGACAAGATAGTGAAGGCTAATTGAAACAACGTTGATCTGATTTTGGACAAAACCAATCAGTTTTTCGTTTTCGAGTTATTCCATGGAAAACAGTAAGTAATGATCCTTGTTGATTGCAATGTTTATTCAGCAGAGCTGGTTTTAGAATAACTGTTGATCTAAAATTAATCATGTCGAAGCAATGTTTACTCAGCGTTGTTGAGTCAGTGCTAAAAACAAAACATTTGGTTCATTGTTTACTAAATGTGTGCTGAGTGACTGGGTTACTTACTGCGCCATCCTATGTCCTCTTTTTATCTACAGAATAAAAAAAAAATGTATTTGTTGCTCTCGAAGTCTTTTCAAATGTTGTAAGGAACCTAACTGAGCAGCAAGCTAATGTGTCGCTTAGGTTTTTATTGCCAAAATGAGTAAACTGTCACGGAATACTGTTGCAAGTTTTTCTATGATTTTGTATCAACATCAGCTATAAATATCAAACTTGTGGTATCAAAATCCTGTTGTCAACATTGAACTAGAAATACAAACTAACCTCTATCTACTCATCTAAAATGAACTTGAACGCCAACGTTGAGTTCTTCTCAACTTTTTGTTGCTCAAATATATCATTTTCAACCACTGAAAACATCAACAAACTAACCAAAAACACCAAGTGGACAAAAGTATTGGGACACACCTGTTTTTTCCGGATTTGGGCTGTTTTGAAAGCGATGTCATAAACAAACCCTGTTGGTGTGAGGGTCAGGTGTCCCAATACTTTTACATTTTCACACTAAGCATAAAACAATGCTTTTGAGTCATGAAGAAGATTTAGTGTGTGAGGATGTATAGTGTATTTGGCTGATGTATAGTCAAGAGGGTCTTAAATCCCTCATAACACTTCGAGTGAACTGTGAGTGGAGCTGTTTCATGATTGCTGGGGTGTTCAGGGCAGTTTTGCTCTCTCTTACTTTTATGTAGGCTACTTCCTTTGCGAAAATTGCATAGGCCCCAAGAGACGAATGGTGATTGCTGCCCAAAATAGGAGACATCTTAAATGCTCTAATTCCTTCTTCTGTTTTCTGTTTCTTTTCTTTCTAAAGACTTTCTCCAGTCATGTCACTTCTCATCAATCTAAGGCTTGAAAAGGTGAATAGTTGTTGCTTAATAGATGCGTTAGTTATTTTAATCGAGAGTTGCTCTGTGGATTTGAGCCACACATTGAACATTAGAGCTAGAAATGGGTGAACGCTTGTGATTTTGGACACAGTGCTGGTCTCACACACACATCCCAGTTTAAGGAACATTATTTTTCATTGTGGAACATTTGGCAACCATAAGGGGGAGTGCAATACAGTCTTTTTTATTTGCAAATTAGAATTTATATTATGCATTTTCAGCATGCTTGGTTTGAGCAGGGCTGAATTTCTACAGGCTGAACGGGGGGTGGGGAGGTAGATAGACTTTTTTTTCCTCAATTGGTTTCAGGCCACATTTGTAGGTTGATTTGATTCAAATCAACTCAGTTTGTACAGTCAGATTAGATTTCATGAGTTTTATACCATTCAGGTCAATAGTTCTTGACGTCAGGACATGCGGCAGTTAGGCCTGCGTCCCGTAATGTTGCTTAAATGTAGTTTAAGAAACGTTTAGGAAACATATTTCTATGTTATATGCTGAGGTTTTACTGTTAAGCTTCTGAATGCTAACAGTAAAGGCTGAGTTTTAGTCAACGTTGCTGAAGGTCATCCTTCACTAATGTCAGGTTTTGTTCTGAAATATACATTGAATAGACATGAACGTTGTGATCTAGTTCTAGTCATTAAGGAATTTACTCATTAAGGTCTAAGCTGGAGAATGGATGGGGTCTGTTACTTGCCTAGTGTTCATGCGTGTATTGTTACTATGGCAACCAGTGTGGATACGCTAGCAACCGCGTCTATAATCTGACCATGTCAAATTGGATTTGATCACGTATGTGTAAAAATCATATTTAAGACACAAGCTTAATTTGCACTGCAATGTAAACAAAGCCTTGCATTTAACGCATGTCTTAACGTACAGCAGGTAAAAACAAAGTAAAAAAAAAAGATAAACTATCAGTGATCAGTCTTCTGCGGCGCTTTCTTGTTTGCATCTTGCTTCATATTCTTGTCTGCTGACTTCAGAATAACCATATCTTTGGACAGAAGGCAGTAAAGCAGTGGCTTGTCGTGCCTATGAGTCAAAGAATCAATAGGCAAACGAGAAGCTGAAGCCGAAACAGGACCTGTGCTTTGTTTTTTGCGGAAAATGGAACCTCAGATTACACCTGTTTTACTAAATGTAGTTGTACTGTAAAAAAAAAATGGGTTATTTAATATATGCAACCCTATTAATGCATGATGGATCTTGGCTTGGTTAAATGGTTATTCTCTATACAGATTTATGGGTATTTAAAGCTGTGGCTCTGAAACTGGAAGCAGCGGAGCCCTGGTGGGCCACAGGGAATTGCATCACTACTTTTTTTTTCTTAGATTTTACTTTGTTAAATCTGCTTTGACTATCAATAAAAAGTGATATATGCTGCAAATACTTGTTACTGAGCTCGTTAGCTGGGTCAGGGGTGTTTATAAATGTTATATATAGCACCAGGGCACTACCATTGTTCTAAGAACTGTTTTATCATACAATATCCAGAGGAAATTCCTTTTCTGTATTTAACCCAGTCTCCTAAGTGAAGCAGTGGGCAGCCTGGAACACAGCGCCCGGGGAGCAGTATGTGGGTAAGGTACCTTGCTCAAGGGTATCTCAAAGGTGCCACTGACAGTCCTGGGATTCAAACCCACAACCTTATTGCTCAGGGGCAACTCCCTATCCACTAGCTGCCCCAAACTACAACAGCTACGCCTCAGAGCCTAACTCACGAATCGGAGACGTTAAATGGTCGGTTATCGTAATCCTGAAGTTGCAGAGTAAAAAGGTTAGACGATCAGGGTTTGTTTTATAGACTATTTTGTGCATTGCTTCCAGTCACAGTGAGACCCGACAAACCTCCTTTGTCTCCTTGCCAAAGCCTTGCATAGTTGCTCACTTTGAGACCCATATTTTGATGCCCGTGTTGTCGTCCTACATTCCTTAATGTACTTGGTTGGCCCTGAATTCAGGTCACTTGCAGCCGGTTGGTATGTTCTCAGCAGCGCTCCTCTTGCTCGTGTTCTGGAGTCTTACATAAATAGCCTCTGTACAAGGACACATGGTGGTTCAATGAACACAGCCCCCTCTGACAGCTCCAGTATCAAGCCATGTGC
This sequence comes from Brachypetersius gabonensis, assembly GCA_037577145.1. NCBI lineage: Eukaryota > Metazoa > Chordata > Actinopteri > Characiformes > Alestidae > Brachypetersius > Brachypetersius gabonensis. Next base: position 4,382 of record JBBJLR010109397.1, on the reverse strand, counting down.
CGTCATGTGCGGAACGTAGGAGTTCACTATTGTTTTACCTGTTTGTGGTCGATCTTAGTGCACAGCAATAACCAAGTCATCCAACAATGTTCACCTTCTCATAGAATTTTCGTTTGAACAAAATGAGACTTTTATCTGATTTGATTTATCTGATTACAAATCTAGTTAGGAATCTCTGTAAAGTTAAAAAAATATATATATTGTAAAAAAACAACATCTGCTTCAGTTGTGTACATAGTTTGGAATTTATATTTATACCAGCAACCAAAAAATCAGGTTGAGATTTTCTTATGTGTCAAAAAGCGTTTTTACGTTTTCTCCAACCCTGCTTCTACCGCCTTACAATTCAGAAACACCATGTAAGCGCTGCATGGACAAATCAATATTTCATGCAAATGGCTTGGAAACATGGTGACAGACTGGCCCTGATTGGCTGGGAGGGAGACTGGCTGTGGAACATATGCACCAATGAGCTATGGGTCTTATCATGCCTATATCACCTTTACAACATTTTGTGCTTCATTTTGTTTTTTGAATACTTACTATAAGGCCCAGAAAATTGTAAATGGTAAGGGGGTGTGGGTAACTAAATTTGGCACGTCACAATATTTTAAAATAACAATTTATCGTCTATTTTAGTGTATTTGCAGAGGAAGAAGTAAACCATTTACAGTTTAACCATCAATATTCATTTGCTCCTTTTTGTCTTTAATTTCATTGTTGGTTTAGGTTCATGAACCTGTAATGCTTTGCCACTTCTGACTTCTTTTCATTTGAGACTTTTAGATTATTAAAGAATAATAATGACTGACAAGCTTAACATCCTGGATGTGCCAAGAAATGGCAACAAATAGTATTAAGCTTATAAAAAAGGGTAACAAGACTTGAGTATTGCTTTAAAATACTTTAGGATAATCCCACAAAGAATACAAGGTTTTGTGCACCCCATCTAAAAAACATGCTCTGCTGTCCATATGGCCTCCTTAAACCAGGCATTTATGGTCATATTGCTTTGGGAAGAGTGCTGTCGTAATATTTGCTTTGGGCAGAGGTATCATAATAGTCATAATAATCTTGTCAAACACTGGAGCAGAGGACAGACGGGTGTCATTTTTTGTGTGCTGACACTTTTGTTGTGTGAGTTTGCATCTATTAGTTTCGAACCTGCTTGTCGGAGCATCTGCAATCTGCAAAAAGCTTCAATGCCAAAGGAATCGTAGTGAAAATACAGCCACAAAAATAAAAATAATGCTTTCTGAAACGTAATAAATCTGGTAGAAGGTATTGCTGTGATACAAAGACTTGTTTTGTTTTGTTGTCGGGTTGAATAAAAGCCTGAGAACCGTATATTATCATGACACTATGCATGTGGTGATCTGCAAGAAAATGCAGCTTGAATATTTATGTTTCGCCGTTTATGTACAGTTCTGTGTCTATTAGAGCGAGAAACAGGGACAAGGCAGCTGGAAAAGAATTATGAGAGCAAACAGAAGATTAAAGTCCACACACAGTCGGGTTCTTTTCACTGTGTTAAGTGTGGATTATGCGTTGTTGTTGGTGTTCGGTTTTTCTTTTCTTTCTTTCTATGGCAGGTGGGGTGTGATTACATTTCCTGTCTTTGAGGGTGTGTGTGTTTTCACAGTGGTTTCATTTCAGCTTTGGTATGGTACATGACTAATACCATCAAATAGAGCTGGAACGGCATTTTATTTACTGCTATTTCAACACACACAGTGCTTTTAAGTGTGAGACATTTTAACTTGCGTGATAACCTGGTACTAGACAAAACCAGACCATGCCTGACCATCAGGCAACCCTAGTCAGACATGCATTAATTTTAGACACAAAGAGAAACATAAATTTTGATGCAAAGTATTTTTTCTGAATTTAATACAGTGAATCAAGGTGGTGGCTAAAAACTAGCTAGTTATTTCATAATGCTTTAATTTCATAAAGTATTTCCCAGAAGTATTTTGTGTTCACGGACATAAAGAAGTGATGGAAGATATTTTAACCAAAGATTTTTTTTAAAACATAGTTGTTTTAAACGTTATTTTCTTTATATAACAAGTCAGTAATACAGTAACTTGCTGAGAGCAGATTTTTGCGGGCGGGGGTGGGGGTTTACAAATTGTCGCTCTAATAATCTGGTCTCAGCAAATTCAGACAATTCGTAACCCTATCATAAACAGAAGGGGACACAACACTCCCTTAAATCTATGCCTTTGGACAGTCATGTCCAATAGTGGACTCCCTTGGTGACCTTTATTTTCGAGAAATGGTAAAAATACACTGTATCTGTGTTCCAAAAGGTAGGCGGAGGGCTGTATTTCTAAACCGCTTTGTCAGGTCTAGTCAAGTTCATTGTCATTGTCAACCATAAACACAATAAACAGTAAAATGAAATCACATTCCTCCAGGACCACGGTGCAACACAACCAAAAACAGAACCGCCACAAGACTATATGCGTGCAGGCAGGACAGGACTACACAGAGTGCAAGACAAAAAAAACATATGACAGGACAAGAAAAAAAAAATAGTGCAGCTGACAAAAGCAGTCCGAAAAACATTTTTGCTGATCTAATTTAAAGGCTCCTATGAAAACAGCTGAGAAATAGAACAAGCAATCAGGTAAAGTGGGCACTCTTATCAAGAGCAACTTACAGTCATTAGTTACAGGGACAGTCCCTCCTGGAGACACTGAGGGTAAAGTGTCTTGCTCAAGGACACGATGGTAGAAAGTGTGTGTGGGTGTGTGTGTGTATGTGGTGGTGTTGGGGGGGGGGGGGGGGGCGGTCTGAACCCCTAACTTTTTGTTCCCCAGGCCCACAGGCAAGTGTTTTCCCCCCTAGGCCCCTACCACTA
>JBBJLR010109345.1:0-22460 GCA_037577145.1 Brachypetersius gabonensis | reverse complement strand
ACACACACACACACACACACACACACACACACACACACACACACACACACACACACACACACACACACATATGACCTTCATGGTTGCTTAGAGATGTATTCACAAACTTCAAAGAAAGTCTCTCTTTGTCTCTCCCTCTTTCCCAGTATGACTTGCAGAACAGGAGAGGCTCAGTGTTGGTGGATGTTGTAAGAAGAGCAGAGGAAGGTATACACAGATCTCTCATGTTTCAGCCCACTCATATTGAGTAATTGCTTTTCTTACAACTGAACGTTGCTAAGAGGCACTCCATAACAAATAATAAAAATGTTCCTAAACCAAGGGTCTCAAACTCTAGTCCTGGAGGGTCGGGAGGTTTTGCCGATTTCCCTGCAAAGAAACACGTGGTTCACCTCACCAGTTAATTGTCAGGTTTAGTGAATGTGTTTGAGGAGAGGAACCATCAAAGTGTGCTGGACACCGGCCCTCCAGGACCGGAGTTTGACACCCCTGTCCTAAAAAATTAATAGCAACATTAAAAGATGTTTGTCTGTTCCATTTACATAAGACTGTAGGATGCTAGTATCATCTCACCTGATAAAAGTATAAATACAGCAGATAACCAAAGATTATTTCCCAAGAGATTGTGCAAGCAGGCATGGTTGTTTTTGTAATGTAATTAAAAATGTAAAAAAAACAAAACATGTGCTCATTTTACCTTACAGTTATTTGCTAGAGATGCTAGTATAGTTTACTTCCTTCCTCAGTCATTTACTTGTTTGTGTGTTCTGCCTCTCTACTTTTAAACTGATTACTTAGTCATCAGATTTTATTTTACAGTGCCTAACATTTACATTGAAGGCATTTGGCAGACACTCACCTAGAGCAACTTACATGAGTGTTTTACAGAAAACATGTCCCTCCCACTAGTAAACATAGTTATTCACATTAATGATGTTACGCGTAGTCTTTTTTTTAGGATCTGAAGGCTGTTGGAATGTGGCTTGTTGCCATGGAGCCATTTATTATGTGAGCGATAGAAGGGAGAAGATTTGAGGATGTGGTTAGAAGTGTGGGTGATGGGATTAAATCAAGTGGTGATGTGGTAGGTTTCAAGATGTCAGGAAAGTGGTGTAAAGTAATTCACTGCAAGTCAACTCAAACCAGGTGAAAGCAGACCAGGTGAAACTAATGGCAACAAGGCAACTAACTCAGGTGACCTAACTCCACAGCTAGAAGACTTTAAACAAGTTTAACTTACCTGCTGAAGTTCAAGAGCACCACACGTGCAAAGTTACTGAGTAATATCATTTTCTGAAATATATCATTTTCACAGGTACTTGTCAACTTTTTATCAGCTACTAAAATCTCTATAATTAAGTAAAACACATTTTTATCAGTGTAAAATAAGATATGACATTGAAGAAGAAATGTGTCTGCTTTTGTAGGTCAGTTTGCCGGTGTGTATGATTCCCTGCCTCCTCACTGCTGGTCATCAGACAGTGAAGAAATCCTCTTCAGCAGTGCCTGCGAAAACAGCAAGGTACATAAACAAGGAAGTAAAGACAACAGCCAAATGATAAACTGATAAACACATAACAAAAAAGCAGGACAGGTGTAGTGTATGGGGTCTGAAACCAAATGCACAGTTTAAACTTTATTCAGCACCACAGAAATATGCACTCTTCTTTCATGTGTGTGGTCAGGCTGAGTGTGATCTGATATTAATCCATGTTGTCTGCACTTCTAGTCCTTATTCTCACTGGAGAGACAAACTGGAAGAATAACCACTGTGTATGGCCTGAACAGAGTATCAACAGGTGAAGTTGTGTGCATCTGTATGTGTCTGTGTGTGCATATGTTTCTTACTGCATGTCTGTTTCAAAATGCTTACTGTTTAGTGTTTATTGTTAACCAGCTGTCAGTAAACTTGTTTACTTATGCTCTATGTTTAATCTGCTGTAGGCAGATTAGGTTCAGAATCAGCGAACAGCTTTCGGTCAAACATACTCTCGCGGACACCTTTTGTAGCTCAGATTTCATTCAGTTTTGATTTTTGAATCAGATTTTAGTTCAGCAAAATAATTTGACCACACTGACAAGGCCCATTATGTTTTATGTGCTTCTCTGTGTGAGATTGCCAGTGTTTCTCTCTCGATAGTGAGTAGTGAAAGGCCTGGACCACGTTCTTTGTTGCAGGTTATCTGTTCTAGATTTGGCATCAGTTACATGACTCGACTCAAACTTGAGACTTAAAATTTTACAGAGCCAAAGAAAAAAAATAAGCACGGACAATTAGACATTAAATTTGAACCTCCAACCATAATGCAGTAAATGGCAAACCTTTTGTAAATGTCTGTTTTGCTGTGGTTAAATGCAGTCGTAATGAACAACACAGGGAAAAATATGAAAACTGTTGGCTAGTATGTAATCTGCTGTTCCAGCTATCATAGCTAAAGTTGTCAGCTAATCACATTCCTTTGCACTGTGTTAATGTTACAAATTACTGAAGTTATTTTGATTGCTCTAAACTATGCAAGCGCCAGCCTTTTTATGTATACCGTATAGTTGGAAGTATTTCAAAAATATTTGTGTTAATTGTGTTAGTGTGTTCATTTTGTGTGTGTTCTCAGATCAAGAGTTTGGAAGTGCCAAGCTGCTGACTATAATAAAAGACTTGATGGTGATGTCCTGCTCCTCTCCCAGCCATCCCCCTAGCCTGGTACACGCACGCACGCACGCACACACACAGAGTAACCCTCAACCTGTTGAACGAACACACAACAGTATGCTATGTGTATTAGTTTTCTGTCTTTGATGCATCATTGTTCCCCTTGTGTGCCAGTTGGTCATCACACAGTTCATAAAGTGCCTTCTTAATATTACACACCACTGAAACCTTGTTGTTCTTTACATGTTGTTCATTGCGATACAGCTTAGATTAACTGCTTTCCCACTGTTTGTTTTGTTATATAGATGGTGGGGTTTGCAAGTAAACGGAATGTGGACTGGATTCATCTTGGTGGTGCTGATATAAGTGAGCGGCTTGATTGGCAGCCCATAATAATCAGACCCCCACCTGAAGAAGAAAACCACCAGTTCTGTAAGTAAGATTTATGTGTTAAAGAGTATTGCCAATTGAAAAACTCAGAATTAGTTTCAACTGTTATAACCTTTCCATCTAGCTGGACTGAATTTTGGTGCAGTGCTGCTGAAACCTGCAAGCTCCTCCAAGGGCATAAAGTTTCCTCTGGTGGTCTTTATACATGGTGCGCATACACAGTTAATAACTTAATTACTATTCTTTTTTGCTAACATTTTTTACTACAATTATGATTTTGTGCTGTTTGTGTGTTTGCAGGGGGGCCTCATTCTCATTTTGCTGCAGAATGGAACGTTAACTCTGCAGCTTTGACTAAACTGGGATTCGCTGTGCTCATGGGTGTGTTCTTGTTTTGTAGCAGTTCACAGACTTACTAGAACAGTTGTGTACATTAATAAATAGGATCAAATGTATTATGAAAATATTTTCATTAATCATTGTGTGTGTAACTCTAGTTAACTATAGAGGTTCCACTGGTTTTGGTCAAGACAGTATTGATTCTCTTCTTGGAAACATTGGCAGTCAGGATGTCAAAGACGTGCAGGTTTGTATGCACACACACCCTTTCTCACTCTCTTGTAATCGGTTAAAATGTCCTGTTGATTCAATTGTACATACATTTTTGATCATTTTTTTTACATGCATGTTAGCAATGCAAATGTGTGTTTGAGTATCAAATTCTTTTTAGATCTAGATTTTATCTTGTGTCTAGTAATAGTTTTTATTCATTGGTTATTTAAAAAATAACCTTTTATTTTTTTTTTTGCTACAGAGTGAAATGTCAACAGATTTAGTCAGCAAGTAGTCATGTACTCCACAAGAATTAGTCTAAGTGAAACAACCTTTTATGAATAATGCAGATGATCGAGTAAAGCATGTTTTTTGTTTCCAACATTTTTCCATCTGTTTCTCTTACCCAGAGGGCCGTACTGCATGTCCTTCATAGTAACCAGACTCTTGATGCAGATAGAGTTGCAGTGATGGGCGGGTCTCATGGCGGATTCCTGGCCTGTCATCTGATTGGTCAGTATCCAGAGTTCTACAAAGCATGTGCAGCTCGGAACCCGGTCGTCAATGCAGCCACCCTGCTGGGAACCAGTGACATCGTAGACTGGTAATTAATTATTATGCAAAGAGCTCTGTATGCCTGGTGATAACATTCAAATTTGTTCAAGCCTTAATAAATGTCTTAATAAATTACTACTATTGACAATTAATGATGTAAATAGTCCAGGCATTATTAGCAGTAAGATAAATGTTGTGTCTCTGCTGTGTTGTACAGGAGATATTCCTCTGTTGGTCTGCACTACTCCTTTGACCAGCTACCCACTCCACAAGCTCTGACCATGATGCTAGAGAGATCACCCATAGTGCATGCTGGTCAGGTACATAACCATCCACAAATACACACTCAACCTTTGAACTACCTATTTCCCCAAAACTATTTTGCAACCAGCTCATCCATAACAACCGTAACATACACAATCTGATGTGCATATCTGTATATAAATAGTGTGCGTGTGTGTGTGTAGATTCGCACACCAGTATTGCTCATGTTAGGTGGAAAGGATAAGAGAGTGTCACCTTACCAAGGCCTGGAACTTTACAAAGCCCTCAAGAGCAGAAACTCACCTGTCAGGTACTCTCTCTCACGCACATACACACACACACACACACACACACAATTCCTACACTCATATTTACCAAGTATGTTCTCTTTCTTTCCCCAATCTTCTCTCTCTCCTTTCTTCTGTTTCCCTTCTCTTCCTTTCTCTTCTTCTCTTCCTATTATCTTTTGTTCTCTTTCCTTCTCTCTTCTCTCGCTCTGTCTGTTTTTTTTCTCTCAGGTTGTTGTGGTATGATGGTGATGGTCATTCTTTGTCCAAAGTTGAAACTCAGTCTGACTCTTTCTTCAATGTGGCACTGTGGTTCAAACAGCATTTAAACATGATCTAAACACAGCTGAGCACACGGTATAAAATTTAAAACCTTTGCTGAACAGAAATTTCCCCACAGCACGTTCAAACATATAGAAAGGTCATTCGGAAGCCTGATTGCACAGTTATACCAGTCTAGTTCGAACAAGTTCAGACACCTCATCTTTCTCTTTATGCAGTGGTAACCACTAGGTGGCAGACATAACGTCATTATGGAACATGCTTCTTTTCCATTGATCCATAATTATTTTCTAAATTCTGCCCTCTTGTAATGCTGTGCTGTGAATTTCAGACACACTGACAGCTGCTTATTACTGTTTACACTGTTTTCGTGTTCAGAATAATTGCTTATGGAGACAAATAATGAAAAATTCACCGCAAAATTAAGTGCATCCAGCATCATATGAGGTAACATGATATACTCTGTTTAGTTGTTTTGATGAAATAAATTATAATGTACAAATGCATTGCTGTCCATGGTGCTGAACTGTAGATTGATTGACAGATGGCGCTCAATGCAGAAAGTTCTGAAAAGTAATGTTCTAATGGCAAGACTGGTAGAGAAGTTAAGCTGCTTATTAATACGAAAGATGACCTGATAACAGACTTTACCTTAAATTTTCAAAAGCCTAGTATAGAACTTTGTTTCTGATTACACAGCCATGCCAATACTAATAAGAAGCAGCATATGTTTGCCATCATCCTACAGCTTCAAAGGATTGTGTGACTAGCAAGTGGGTAAAACTGGCCACAATTGGTGGGAAAGGGTTGTCAGCTTGAAAAATCATAAGATTGTGGACCAAATCAAGTAATTCTGCAAAAATATAATAGTATGAACCTAACCTCCTTAATGTGTACTCTACTGAAAAGTGAAAAACAGTATTTATTTTCAAGATCATAAAACACTAGGGCTGTCAGTAGATTAAAATATTTAATCGCGATTAATCTCATGTTTGCCATAGTTAACTCGCGATTAATCGCACCTTTAAGTCTGTAGTAAATATACTGTTTTTAATACTCTTATCAACATAGGAGTAGAAAAATATATATATTAACGGCAAAAGTGGAATAACACTGTAAAAAAAGACTGTAAAAAAAAAAGGAAATTTTTAACCTCAGTGCTCTCTTTAACACAGCCACATAGCTGAAGTTCTGTAAAAGCATTAATGTAATCAAATATAAAACCAAAGCTATTTGCCACTGCAGTATAAAACCAAAGCTTGGTTTTAGCTTTGGTTTTATACTGTTTTATCTAGCTTGTTATTGAAGAACAAGTTCATGGGGTCGCAACCATTATAGCAGCTGCAAAGCATGTGGGCAGAACCAGTGTTAGTCACATTTTGTGTAATGGTCAGGCGGCTTATATGGACAAAAGTAATGGGACGCCGTACGTGTCGGATGGTTTTTGCAGGGGTCAGATGTCCCATTACTTTTGTTCATATTAAATAGCTCAGCACTAGTGTTCAGGGCGGACTGGCAATCTGTGCGTTCTACAAAAAGGCCCTAGATGCGGCCGAGATGCATAAACCCAACCTGGTAAAGAAAGTCCCAGTCCGCCCCTGCTCGCGTTACTTCGGGGAAAGCACCGACTTTCAAAATAAAAGGATTTTAAAAACCTGCGATAAAATAATTGTCGGCGTTAAGTAAATAATGCGTTAACGCGATAATAACGCGTTAACTTTCCCAGCCCTATAAAACACACAATGTGAAATTCACTTTAGCATCATAATGCATGCTGTACAGTGCCTGCTGTACATATAGCATGTTTTAATGCTGAACAGCTGTATAGTATTTTTGTTGTTTAGTGTCAGCTGTTGCATTACCAAACACTATTATGTTTCAGTAGCTCCTAAGTGGACTTTTTACCTCTTCAGTGTGAATTTTGTGATTATTCCGTCTGAGATGAGTCATCATATTTTTTATGAATTGTGTTTATTCGGAATAAATGATAACTTTCCTTACTTACTATTGATTTGCTTATTATTTACTGGACATTGAGATACCAAGGAGATTTTGTTGAGTAATTGTCTACCCACACACACCAGCTAATAGCTCCCATTAATTATTGCATATCTTAGTTTATTTTAACTGTCAGTTTTATGTATACTTGATAAATACTATAGTGTTTATAATTTATGTAGAAGTCCAAGAAAAACTGTCAAAATCCTTTCAGTACCTGGCTTCCAAATTTCTGACAAAGTATCAGGATGTTAATTGAGTTTGAAATACCGTAGTGAACGATGTTCTTTTCTGTTGTTTGTTTTGATAAGAGTGAATTTATGCTGAAGTGAACTGGCCTTGCTCAGATTAGTAGAGGGCTGGACCATGTGGTTCTTGTTAAGGGATTGGGCTCTGTGGGTCAGTAGAACTTGAGACCAGTAGAGGGCAGTTCTGCGCTTTGGACAAAAAGCATCATGAGAAAACATTAAAGATTCTGTAGGTTTCTAAGGTTGTTTTAGTCATTTTGTAGTACGTCATGACCATCTGGGCACCACACATGCCAGCAGCATTCGTCAAGTATGGCTTTTTAGTGGTTTTGGTGCTTAATGATATATTTGTACTGTCGTTTTAGCTTGCCTGTAGAATATATGTGTGCAACATTTTCATCAACTGTTAATAAACTTTACATAGACTTTGGAAAATTTTTAAAGTGACGGTGGTGATTCCTGAAAGTACAACTGGCTTAGAGCCAGAGCTTGTTTTTTGGTCTTGTCACCAACTTGCCCAACATGAATCTGTCTATTGTGTAGCGTGTAGATACATTTTTTAATGGTAAGAACATATTGACAATTATTATGTGAGATCCATCAACAGTGATGCCATCTTTACCCATGGATGTAGGATGGTTTCTCCCTGCGTCACTCAACTTTCCATTAAATTCCAAGATTGGCAGTTAGTGGTGTTCTCCAGACATGCTGAGCTGTTCAACAGTGCTGCATTAGCGTCAGTTCAAGGGGATCTTCACGTGGCATGGATGAAGCACATTCTAGCCTTTACCCTCCAAGTGTTGGTGGCATCATGTGATGGGGGGAGACCTTGCTGTTGGGTAGAAACTGACAGTGACTAAACTTGGGAAAAAAACTATGCAAACATCAAATAAAAAGAAAGAAATAATGATATACTATTACCAGTTTACTGTGTGATTTCAGTTTCAGATGTGAATATACCTTAAAGCAGAAATGAACACTACCTCTTGCTGTTTGTATTGGCAGTATTGTGGACAGAGATGTAAAAAAGGGCTATGTGCACTGGGAGTGAGAAAGAAATCTCTGCTGGTGGGAGAGATTTATTCTGGCAGTATTTCAATGCATCTTTTTCTGAGAGTGGGGTCATGCATGTCCGACCATTCAGTGTGAATTCTGATCTCTTTGTGTCTGTAATATATGAGATGAATAATGTATGTGGCAGGGGAGCTAATCATACAGTATATCTGCATTCTTTCACACAGAAGCTTGATACGTACATCCAAATCTGATATAAAGCATCTGCATGATCAGGAGGAAAAGCAGAGCACAACAGAGCTCCTGAGGATCCTTCTCCCACTGCAGTGTTTGTGTATAGAGTTTGTGCTCATCATATTCATATGTTTATTGTGGAGTGTTTACTCATTTCTGCCTCAAATGTGGGGTTTGTGTTTGCTTGAGGTTCACCCTCAGCCCCACTCTTTTGGAATTGGGAATGAGTGGGTGTATTTGTGTTTGTGCAAGAGAAAACATGAGCATTGTTTTATCTTTTTTTTTGAAGGTTAAATGTAGGTGACTCATGTGCATAAATATTCAAGAGTCAGTCTGTGCTACTGTCTCCATTTTCTCTCCTTGTTCTGTTGTCGACAGCAAGCCTCCATTCCATAGGGGTAAAAACATAAGGGAAAAAGGGCCAAATAGCCTGACCAACGCACAAGGCACCACATTAGGGGAGAGCTAATGTCTGTTGCAAGCTAGTGACAAAACCAAACTAACTAACCCAACTTACATCAACTCACCTCTTTACCTGTGCCAAACCAGGAGGAGGAGAAGAATATAAACCAGACAGGCTCTCCTTCTTGTGCGATACAAGATTTACATTTGTCCATTTAAAGAAAACAAACAAACTCTAGAAGTCAAAAGTCACCTAAATAATTCCTGTAAAAACTTTTTCAAACCACATCCAGCTCTTCATCGTGGTCTTTGATTCATTGGTGTGGTTTAGGAGACAGTGATTTGCTATAAGTTATATAAATAACCAAGGTTTCACCATGAAGCCAAACGGGTCTTTACAAACAAAAGGGTCTTTATAGACAAGTACTCCATGGCAGGAGTTGTTGCAATAACTGTCATGAATATGAGGGACTCTAATCAAAGATCGATCATCTCCACTCTGGTGTTGTCTGAAATGGGGTTTTGATAGTTTAGTATGTCTTTCATAATAAGACATACTAAACAGTCCTAAACAGCATTGACAAATCTGGCCTCAATGAAGAGTTGGACTTTTGAGAGTTTGTATATGGAAATAACTGAGGTGACTAATGTTTTTCACAGTTAGCCTCGTACCTCCAGTTCTATCCGTAAAGAAGACGGTTTTACTCAACATCTCCTGGCTGCATCTGTGGTTAGTGGACAGTTGTGTAAATTTGATTGTCACCGAGGGGACTGATGGGACAGGTTCAATGACTGAAACCGTTCAAAGTCCAGTGAGCAATCAGTTTTAATACAGCTGGAGCACTCCAACCACTCAGAACACAGAATCAGGTTCTTTTATAGAATATTCAAGACAAAGGTCGGCTAAATGCTGGAAAAGAGAAGCACCTAGACTCTTATAAACCCCCAAGGCCTTGTCAGGTCAGATATCTTGAGGATTTAAAAATACATCTCCAGATGAATCTCATGCCCCCTTCCACCAGTTCCATAATTAAAAGCCATCGTTTTCATTTTGGAAGGAATTATTAACCCCAAGGACATCAAAACTGGAAGATCTATGAGGAACATCTCTGGCCTTCCACAAGAAACTGTCATTCCTGCACAGCACTGCTGGTGAGTGACAATCATCTATATATCACCATGCTCCTACTGTACTCTGAGCCTCCAAAGACCCCGTGGCAGTGCAATGAGCAGACTAAGTAGATTAGAACCTTTGACCAAAGCTTGCCCTACATATTATGAGAACAAACCCAACCAAAAAAATAATTTGTCGTCAACAACCTAGACCCAACCTGACTCGCAATGTGTTTATATGTTAATTATAACCTATTCGTGTAAGCTGTCCAGAACTTACTCAAAGCACATGATTTTCTTTGCCCTCTGGTCAAGCATCAGGCATATCAGTTTACAATCAGTTTTTCAGGTTTTTTTTCCTTTTATGACTATTAGATTTAAATAATTTGATGCGTTTCGCAGTCCGTTTCGGAGATTGCCCATTTCCCATTCACTAGTGACTGCATGTGTGTGTGTGTGTCTGTGAGTACATTTTAGATTTAGATCTCAAAAGCTATCTAAAAACACCTTTCCTCAGAGGCCACTTGACCCTTGAGTTTGAAAGTCTGCACCGCCTGAGGGAGGACCTCAGAAGAAATACTTCATCTCATAGATGTTACCTCTCACTTTTACCTACTTCAACACTTTTGCTCACCCACTCTCTCACTTTCTTGAATTTTAAACCTGTGTGTTTGTGGACAGAATGATGGAGCGTACTGTTGAGAAATGGAGAGAGAGAGGTAGAGGCTTGGAGCAAAAGAGGAGGTGAGAGAGAAATGAGACGTAAGGAATGGCAAAAGTGTGAAAAGACTGGTGAGGAATGACAGCAGGAGAGCAGAAAGGGTGAAGACAATATGACGCAAAAGGGGGAGAGTTGTTTCATAGAAGCCAGTCTATAGGGTAGTGTCATAGTATGTTGACAGACTGAAAACACTGTTAATGGGGCATGTGTGTTTGTTTGTGTGTCACAGCTCAAGAAGGTCCTGGGATGAATGAAGTGTATTTTTCTACTAGGTTAAGGAGGTGTGGTAAACGCATGAATTGTCTGTGTGGTGCTCATATGTAGACACCAATAGATTTGTCATTCTCCCCCAGAGAAGCTGCTGAAAATGTAGTTCACACTTGAGCGTCCTCAGGCTAGAAACATTTTCAGATGTTATTTCCACTAGAAAAAAACTTATTTTATCTTTATGAAAGCATAAGCCTTTCGTCTATTTAAAAGTAACCTGATAGGGAATGCAAAAAATCAGCTGGCAGTTCGTGCCTTCAAGGAGTGTTCAACATGAGTTATGAGATTTTTTTTGATGACATTACAGTGTGTTTTATACATAGTAGAAAGAAGCAAATTCAGTGCACTGACTGAAATGCTTTGTCTACAGCTGCTCAGGCCTGGGATGGCTCAGATCCCTGGGTTTCTCTTGATGGGCTCCATTCCTTTATGAGTCATTATGGTTTGGGTGTTTGGCCCTCTCAACAGCCAGAAGGCTCTGATGCTGTATACCACCATGAAGTCTATATGTGGTGGTTAGTTCAGGGCTACTATACATACTTTTTTCTTGCCTTTTTCAAAAACCAAGGACAAATACTATGACAAAAATTTGACGTTTAGAAACACACCCCCACCACTCACATGCACACAGCAACACAGAGGGACTGGTACTCAAACCATATGGCTTTGTAACAAAGGTACAGACATTTTAACATAACACTACAACTAACTGTGTGTTTCCACCTCAGTCCTGTTTTCTAAGTATTTATAGTTGAAATGCATCTGCCCCATCTATGCATATATATTTGTCCTTTATCAGCCATCCTGAATGACATTCTTTTGTATGCAGCATACACTACTAATGTTTTCTGAGAAGGCCCTTACTAATATTCTAAAAAGATTCAACTCTTTTCTCTTTTTTCTTTTAAACCATACAATTTTTCAGGTTTTGGTTCTGTCATCCTTACAAGTAATAGGCCAGTCATTTTAACCATAGACACAGTAGACAGACAGTGTTTCTCCAGGACCATAGTGCAACGAATAGAACAAAAACAGAAGCATCTACAAGTTCATATAGGAGAAGACCATAATTTACAGGACAATAGAGTACAGCTAATAGGAGCAGTAACAGCACTAGCACGGGTGACAGCAGTGTTATGACATACTATATTCTAGCAGCGGAGTTAAAGTGCAAAAAATGACCAAGACTGAGGTAGACAATATTATATACTGCAATAGCAGTATCAGGATTAGAATCTTTATTTAATAAAGACATGGTATTTACAGTTGGGTTGTAAGCTTAGTGTACAATGCTGCAGTTAAGGGATTAAATATTACTTTCCACTTCTTTTTCTATATATTTCTTTTTTTTAGTTATCTGTATTTTTGTACATATTTTGCCCTTAATTATTAATCTGTGCCCCTATTTATATAATATTAATGTATGTCCTCATTATACCCCACCTTTGTAACACTTGATTATATGGGACAGAGATTTCTTGTTCTTTGTTCCAAAAACCCTAAATTAGGCACTTTTAACAGGTTTATTTAATATGCCTGGGCTTCTCAATGCTAGTCTTGACTGTTGTATATTTGGGGTAATTAATGTAGGAAGTAGCTGCTGAAAGCAGTTCCATCATCTCACCTCTCTTTG
The DNA here is from genome assembly GCA_037577145.1 of Brachypetersius gabonensis. Lineage (NCBI taxonomy): Eukaryota > Metazoa > Chordata > Actinopteri > Characiformes > Alestidae > Brachypetersius > Brachypetersius gabonensis. Next base: position 9,850 of record JBBJLR010109345.1, on the reverse strand, counting down.
CTGTTCTCTCTCGTGTCTGCCTGGTGTTCCCTTCGCTCCAGGTGTAACTATAATGGATGGGCCCATTAGATACGCTTCCAGTGGGAGGTCATTTCTCTGTGCCTGACCTGTGGAAGGAGTGTGGACCTTTCAGCATACAGTTTCAGCTAAATGTTCTGCGACCTGCGGACATGTCTTAGCACTTTTTTTGAAACTCTTATTGTCTGTCTTGTATGTCTTTTACTATTTTACTGTCTTTGCTCTTTTTGTCATCCAGCATATTTCTGGCAGTTGTGGGTACTTTAATACCAGAAGAAAATGTAACCCCTTTACAGAGCTGACGCTTCCTGTCAGCATTAGAGTGTTAAAGTTGAGCTCTTGAGTGAGACTGCCAAAATGAGACTGTGTGTGTGTGTGCGTGCGCTATAAGGAATAACAAACCCTGTAATGTTATCGCCTGCTGGTTAATAGCCAGAACCACAAACTAACAGGACCCATGGAGTCGATGAAGGATAGCTGTCCTGTGTGAGAGAGAGAATGTGCTCTCACTGAAGTCCAGTGCACAGTACATACGATACTTTAGAGCAATACCATAAAAGTGGCTAAAAAAACAAATACACTAATACATATTTTTTTTATTTAATATTTTGACACCAAGAGGATACCAAGTGAAAGAAGGATGATGTATGATGAGAAGGAGGTGCTAAAATAAATTACAGTGTAATCAGATAAAGAAGCTTAACCTGTGGTTGAAGGTACTACTGTTTGCCCCAGGACATCATAGACATAGCAATTAACCCTAGATAAGGTGATAATAAACTACATTACTGTTCCTTCTTACGGAACTGTTGCCAGAACTAAGTTTTGACTGCAGTAAGAAACACTAGAAGGTAAGTATTGTGTTTTGCATTAAAAGCAGACATCTTTAATTAGGACCTCCAGACAGGGTTTGCTCAGTGCCCCAGAAACTCTAAATATGTCCCCTACCATCATTCTGTAAATAGAAAGTTTCCGTGTAGAATAAATTAATAACTGAACAGCTAAACATGAAATCTTAATTATTTACTAGTGAATGCACTACAAATGTTACACACACACACACACACACACACACACGCACATAGCTGACCACAAAAAGTTGTGGCCCACAAGAAGATTTCTCTGACCAGATCTGAGATCCCGGCAAATATAACAAAGTAATCAGTGTAACCTTTAAATTTCACTTGAGCGTTTAAAAAACAATCTCTGTGCATCGGGTTCCATTTGATCAAATAGAGAAACCTTTCTGTAAATAATTATCCTAATGTTTGTTATGATGTTGCTTTTGTATGCATGGTTAAGTGTGCATATATTTTAATAAAGTACAATTTAAAAATGATGTAATAGCAGTACAACAAAGGCCCACTTGACCACTGGTCTAACGCTTAATGCTTTTATTTGATGTCATTTTCATACTGTTGTTCACAAGTATGGTGACAAAAAGTAATATTGTGCTATATGATATAATTGATATAATTAGCCATAGTGTGACGTTTCTGAGAACATATGGGCCAAAATGTATAGTTTCAGAAATGGACGTGAATGGGTTAAGGTGAAAATGCAGGATGTACCAAGTGACCGTTTGTGGCGCATTGCAGGAGCTGCGTTTTCCTTTGTGATGGATTGCGCAGTACAGACATACTGAATCTCTATTAAAGTGTGGGTGAGTGGCTGAAAGCAAAATGTTTTACCATTCCCAACCCCCCCAAAAGCAAACAAACTTTACTGGTAGGTGTCCCACTTTAATGTCCTAATGAAGTCATTAGAGCCATCCAAACACACGGCAATACAGCCTGGGACTAAAATAAACCTCCGTTTTAATTAACTTCACTGTGTGGATGGGAGTGGGTGTGTCCCACAGGAGCAAGGCACCAGTTGTAATTCTGAGCATGTTCGTGATTATTTTTCCTCTTGTTAACACGGCTTGTTTTGGAAGCGTACTTTCAGACCTTCACTTCATCACCGCTTTGAGATCTTGACTCTTTAGTCAAGGTCAGATAAGGAGACAAAGGCACAGCCTTTCTTTCCTTTATTTCACTCTCATTCTCTTTGTTTCTCCAGAAGTCAACCGCTTATCTTGGACTAGATGTGTTTGGCTCAGCATGATAGAAATTTTCTTTGTATTTATAATGTCAAAATGGGGCTACATTTAGACTGTGAATGTGTGTCTGCATCAAGGGTCATGGTGAGAGACTCTGGGCCGAACATAAGAATGAAGCCACACCAAGGCAGTCATAAAGTTGAAGGCATACAGCTTCTCTGTAGTAATTTGGTAGAAGCTACAGCATTTGAATGTTTCCTGATGTTTTCTACAGGTAGATAAAGAACAAAAATAAACACCACATGAAGAAAACCTCTCTTGTGATGTATTTGAAGTCTTGAAAATAGAAGGCATTGTTGACCATTCCTCAATGCAGAATCTCTTCAGAGTCTGGGGTCTTCTCTTGAGCTCTTTTCTTGAGCTCAACCCACAGGTTTATAATTGGATTTAGGTCAGGGGACTGGGATGGCCATGGGAAAAACTTGATTTTCTGTTCTCTTAAGCATTTTTGAGTGGATTTGGATGTGTGCTTTGGATCGTTGTCCTGCTGGAAGCTCGTTGTCCTGCTGGAAGCCCTGACCGAGTTTATCTTCTTTTCAGAGACAGCTAGGTTTTGATTTTAAATCTCTTGGTACCTTCTGGAATTTATAATGCCAGGCATGTAAATAATGCCACCAAGACCATGGGAGTATAAACAGCATCACCATCACCATGTGGTATTAAGTGCTTTTCTCTTTATTTCTGTGCCAACCCACCTTGAGTGTTTGGAGTCAAAGTGCTCAATTTTGGTCTTGTCTGACCACAGTACCCTTTTCCAGTTAAAGTTCCAAAGGCTTCTGGCAAACCACAAGTGCTTTTTCTTGTGGCATAAAGATAGGAAAGGCTTCTTTCTGGCAGACCATCTAAAAATTGGTTAGCATGGAGATGAGGTCTGTGGTGCTCAAGATTTACCCGACTCTGTAACTGTGGTCTTTGGAGATTGTGTTTTACTTCTCTGACCATCCTGTGCAATGTGGCTGCATCCTGTTCCAGATAGTTTGGATTTCTTAAACATGATCTTGACTCTTGATATAAGAAGCTTCTCTTGAATCCCATGATGATGGATGGCTGTGAGATATGGGCTCTGTTTCGCCTCCTTTTCATATCACATTGAAAGAGGCCTAACATCAGTAGCTGCCTAAAAGTTTCTAAACACTTACACTAATTTCCTTCATTCATATTTCTTGGAATGCCGCTTACAGTGACATGAGATCTTGTTTTAAAAATACATTTTTTGCTAGTGGTTGCTTTATTCTCTGACCTCATTTTTTTCTTTTTTTAATATGAGATTAAGATAACTGCATTTTTTTTAATAAGACTTTTCAATCTTTTGACAAGGGTTCCAATAATTTTGGAGGGTGTTATATTTGTTGAGTCATGTAAGGAAAATCTGTCTCATGATAGTTATTTTTCCAGAAACAACTAATTCCACTACAGTTTTGTTTCACATAATTTCAAACGCTCGTGGCCAAAATGGTCAATTTACATGCTTTGTAAAGATTTTTTTTGTGAAAATGAGTTCACGTCCTCTAACGCAGTGGTTCCCAACCTTTTTTCTTGAAGCCCCCATTGCCTGTGTCCAAGACAAGCCAGGACCCCCAACTCCTACCCCCGTAGACGCCCAAAAAGAATAAAATGATTAAAACAAACATTTATTTGCAAAAAATAAAGTGTTTGTAGGTTTTTGCTCTTATACCCTTATACACACACACACACACACTTTCACATGTCACTCTTTAAGAATTTGTAGTGTACAATTATAATTTTGGTAAATTCAATTCAGACAAAATTCTGCGCACCCCCTGTGATCTCTAGCGCCCCCCTAAGGGGGGCCCAGATCCCAGGTTGGGAACCACTGCTCTAACGGAACAAATGTAAGTATTTTCCTTTTAAAAAAACATGAAATATAAAATGAACCCTAAAATGTGTGCTCTCTGTAGAGCGTGCATATTCATGTTTGTTTCAGGACAGTACGAGAGCTGTAAAAAAAAAAAAAAAAAAAAAGCTTGACTGTATGTGGGCTATAAAAGCACGACTGTATGTGGGCTATAAAAGAGATCTAAAGCATGAGTTCCAAAGAGACCAATTAGTCAGTGTCCGATGTGGAAAACAATCTATCATGTCGACTTCACGATTATTTAATGTGTCGTGGGAAAAGTTTTAACATATATTCACATACCCATACACTACACGGCCATACATACATGAACATTTAACAGGATAGTTGCTAAACACCGCGAAGCTACAGCCAAAAAAATGACTGAGTTGAATGAGCACCTCTGTGACCCACTGTCTGCAGAAAGTATGCGTTGTGATCCTCATATGCTGGAATGTATTACAAGCCTTGAGGAGCCTACTTGTATCTGACATGGATCCTAAATTTTCGGATGACAGTTTCCCTATAGATCCTGCTAAACAGTTTCAAGAGTGGGTTTGTGAACTCACTCAATGAAGCCTGAAGTCTGTTGCTTTCTGTAGTCTTACCAATCACCAGATGTAAACAGGACTTTATAGAGCTTTATAGAGCATTTCAAAGCCAAGTAACAACCAAGAAGATTCCACCGCCTTCAACCGTCAAAGCGCTGAGGGCTGTTCATTTTGCGGATAGTCCCTCTACACATAGTTCAGCAGTACTGAAGCTGTTCAGAAAATGTTCTTTAATGTGTGTTGTCACGTTTACATTTCTTTGTCTAGCTTCCTTAGCTACACACACACAAACACCACATGTTTTTCCTTCTCTTCCTCTCCAACTGCCCTTTGGTTCACTGGCGCACAAAAAATATTTAAAAGTCTATTTTCATGTGTTTAGTCTTATGATACACTTATAATAAGCTCTTTTTTTCCCAAACACTCTCAGACCGCATTTAAAACAAACACGTCCAAACACGCTCAGCTAAGCCGTGATGTTTACCACGTGCTTTCTGAACAGTGTTAAAACACTTTACGGATTAATGTACAGTTGCCTGTTCTCATAATGACAGATTGAGCCTCAGTGGTGCACTATTAAAAACCATTGTTTTCAATAGAAAACGTACATGCTGAAGATACCTGATTTTATTATGATACTGTAATAAAATATATTATGAGCTTCATGAACAGATTTCCTGCACATGGATTAAGCCCAGTCTCTGAATAAATTGAAGTGAACCACCACGGTTCTCAACCTTCTCAACCTTTTCAATACCTATCTATCACAGCATGTTACCAAGGCCTATTCGGCCACATTAGATGATATTAAATAACCAACTGATGGCCAATGGACTGTCTCAATTTTTGATTTGTGGCCTAATCAAAAGCCTCAATCAGCCACGGACCACTGGTTGAGAAACCTGGTCAAACAGGACAAAAAACTCTGATCTGGTTAATTAGACATTTTAAGAATTTAAGAAGCAGAAACATTTATGTAGTATTTTAGATTCTGTTGATTAAAAGGAAGGCACTGTAGGCCCTATGCTTCATGTTCTCAGAAAAATATTCCTCATATTTCCAAACAATGATGTTACTTGGACAGGCGAAGGCAATGCTAAACCTCTTCATAATGCTCAAACAATTTGTTTCTCATCATGCTGTCATATTTATATAAAATGTTGAAGTATAAATTTGTAGAAATTGTTTAAAGTGGAGTGGAAAGGCTCTCTGAAGAGGAATAAAGATTGCAGCAGTGGATATGGATATGGCTAATATGACTCGGAGTTTGTGGGATAATGAGCGAAGATTTGGCTCATGTAATGGTGGCACTGGGGTAAAATATATTATTTTGAAGGTAAATCACCTTAAACGGATTCATTTTAGTACAAATCTGCAGTTACTCTGTCTGAGCGCTGATTCCTGAAGACCACATTTCAGTATGCTGCCATGAAAACACATGTGATGTTACTCATGAGTATCGAAAGTCCTACAGATTGGATACACCAGCTCATAGACGTATCTAATGTTCTAGGAATTTCTTTCCCAGAAGAAATTCCTAATGCTACACATACAATATAAAATATAGTATAGAGTCAAAACAAACTCTCCAGAAAATACTCTGAAAATGCTTAGTACTAAGTACTCCATGCTATGTACACATGTTGTGACGTGCATATAAATACTGTAGATGAATATTGTGGTGTTTTTTTATTCTTGTGTCCTGGAGGAATGTTGTTTTGTTCTATTGTGTGTAAATGGCTGAAATGACACTAAGCCTCTTGGACTTGACTTATAAAAACTTCTTACAGGGAAAGATTCCAGTGGTTTGGTGCAGTTTTGCTGAGTGACCTAATTGTACTGTCATTATGTATCGCAGTAACACAGTGGCCCTGTTTCATAACCGTCTCTGCTACCTTGCCTTTTTCACACTGTCTCTAATGTTCCACTCTTCCCTATTTATTGCTTTTGCTTGTGGTTATACATAACCTAGCTGATAAAACATATGTTCCTCATAACCTAAATGTTTTCATAACCATTATTTATGATCATTTTACAATGCAAAGTATGCACAATATGTAAGTGCTTATAGTTCATCCTCATATCAAACCTTTATACTGCAGAACTGTGTGTGAGTTACAAAACAGCTGAAACAAAAATCTACGACAAAACAGCTGAACAGTGCATATTACTGGCATCAAGCACAACACCCTAGAGCACAAAATCAAATGAACCCTAATAAAACTAAAGTCCAAAAATGTAATCAGCGCACCTTTCAACAAATAATTGTAATACAATTTTTTTCCAATTCATTCATTTACAATTCATGGGAAAATCTAGACTAAATCTGGTCTTTGGCCTAGTTTAAATGTGATTTATGTTTGTAACATTTCATTTTTCAACCTACGTTCTCTCAGGGGGGTTCTAAATTAGTGTCGACTGTTTTAGCAGGCTATGTTGTGTTAACCTTGTTTATTAAATCTTGCATTAGAAGCTTTCAATAAAAAGAAATGTGGTGAATCTATAATTTTGCCTAGCAGCAGCCATTCAGTTGGCCAAGGGTGTTTTCTCCAGCTCCCTGGGTCCCTGGGCCAAGAGGTTGCTGACTGGCAAAAAGCAATGCACTGGATCTAATGGTGAGTTTGGACTGTACACAGGGTGCTGACACACAAAAGCAGACCATGGAGAGCAGTTTCAACTGCTGTTTTTTGTGACCCTCTATAAAGATTCTTGGACATATATCCAAACAAAAGTATTTTCTAGGAAAATATATATATTTCATTTTGGTTATTTGGGGCAGGTATGATGGCATAAATAAAACACCTTTTTACAGTAGCCTTTAATTTGAAAAGCTCTGACACGTGTGCCTAAGGTCACCATGCCGAAAGCCACACTTTAGCTAGGAGATAAAGCCCTCAGCACTGGGCTGTAGACTAGAGGAAAAGCTCTGGAGTAATGGAGCTCCATACAATACAATTGTAATAACCTAACATCCTTATCTTACCCCTCTAATGCTCTTGTGGCAATCAAATCTTTCTAATATCTTCCATAAAGCGTTTACAGTAGAGTAGATACTGTTAAGGCAGCAAATGGGAGACAAATTCCCTACTAAAACCTTTAATTCCAGACAAAATGTTGGATTAGCAGATGGACTTATACTGTTTGTAGCTCTTTTCAGAGTTACTTAAGGGATAATTCTGGTAATTATAGTGTAAAAGTTTGACTTTAGAGTTGCAACATACCCTGCACTCCCCAGTGCATAAGCAGTGATGCCAGCATGGTGGGGTAACATGGAGGCTCTGATAAAGTATCCAGGCACCTCACAGCATTTCACTCTACTACGACTATCACACTCTGTCTGACAGCCGGGTGATAAAGAGGAGGAGGAAGGTTTGCTTGAAGCTGGTAAATGGTTGTGTAGGGGGTTTTAATGGCTCAGCAGTAGCAGAGCAGATTATTATTTTAGTGGGAGTGTGAATAACTGTCCTGGAATGTTTAAACATGTTCTCAGGGAGAAAGGAGGCACATACAAATGAGTCAGACTGCTGCCAGAGCTGATGTTCAGACCTGTTGAATATTTGTAGACTGTGTATCGTGTGTGCAGAGGGTGGTCACTGATGGACTATTAGGTTGGACTATACCAAACACTTCATATGCTTTGCTCATATCAAATGTTTATTCATAACAACTGTAAAAGCTGCTTTTTATGCTCAGAATGTTTATTTAGTTTGTGTGTGTAAAGTCACAATGATGACCCTTCAGTTTAATCTATAATGTAATCATGCCATACCTGACCTGCAAAATCTACTTTTGCTATGTTTTTTGAGTTGAGGTGCTAAAAAAATTTTCTACATTACTAAACCTGGGTATATTATCAGTCTATTTTTGTGGAATTGCTTTTTATACCTGACATAGAACAACATCCACTTAGCTCTCTTGAAGAAAGGCATGAAAGCTACTGTATATCTAGAAATTTGAGGTTAGAAAATAAACCCAAACCTGATTCCTCACATGAAAATTTGGCCTGAATTTTTTTTCTGGGGAACCTCTCTCACTCTCTTGCGCTCTCTACTGAGTGGCTTTCTCAGTAGAACCCAGTTGACTTAATTGCTGAGCTTTGGAGTGTACTTTGATGTGCTTAGTTTCATCGTAGATCAGGCTTGTTGGATATTCCAGCCTATATGCGTTTAGTACAAAATATTATATGAGTGTTTACAGAATACCCTCTAGTACACTCACTAAAGTTATTGTCTGAAAGAAAACATAGCCTGGAAGTCTACTCATGTACCGGACAGGAACTCTTTTCCTCAGAGAGCTTTTAACAGGTCACTGAACTGGTGCTCCATTTGTCCAGTCTACATTTATGAATGTCTAGGGTGAACTTAAGCTCAGCAGGTGAAGGGAAATGTTAGTGATGACTAAATGATCCCAGAGCATCTCTGCAGATACATGGGGATTGTGGGAACAGGTCTTATTGTATGTCATGAGACTCATTCTGTGCTTGCAAGGACATTTTTAATATTCCTCAAAAAGATGTTCTGAGGCACCATTTAAGGTTCATTTTTAAAGTCGCCATGAAATATTAGCGAGCCCATGCAATTTTTTTTTTTTTTTTTTTAAAGCATGTGAGCATATACTGATTCCCCAGTCCATCATTTTTAAACATGGAAACTAAGCTGCAAAACAGCCTGCTTTGAATGAACTATTTTGTGATGTTTTGAATAACACTTTTCTGAAATGTGTTCTTTGTGCTACATAGAGCGATTCTTAATGAGGTTTCTTAATGGACCGTATACAAGAAGTTTTCTATCACAGACGAATTGTTTAACCAAACCAGTTTTACACTCAAGTAGTCCTTTCATTGTTCACAGGTCTGTATAGAATAGTTGCCTTTACAAACAACAAAAACCCTTGAACCTTTGCTTATTGGTCAGTCTGAGACAAAGTCTATGTGGTGTTTCACACTCGGGCTTCAGGGGTTTAACTTGCAATTATTTAGCACTGGCACAGAGAGCACATCACTTATAACTCTCTCTCTCTTTCTCTATGTTTGTCTATCTCTCCCCTCCTCTCTTTCTGTCTCTCCCTCACACAGCTTCTGCTTTGTTGATCACTTAAGAACAGGAACTGTGGTGTAGTCTGCTCTGTCTCCACCCTCTCCTCTCACCTGCTGTTTCTTTCTCTTGCTTTCTTTCGCTGTCTTTTCATACGAGTGCATCCATCGTTTGTTTCCCTATTCAAACTCACTCACACGCTGCGTGGCCTCAGGATCAAACACACACACACACACACACACACACACACACACACACACACACACACACACACACACACACACACACACAC
>JBBJLR010109324.1:0-22462 GCA_037577145.1 Brachypetersius gabonensis | reverse complement strand
GTGTGTGTGTGTGTGTGTGTGTGTGTGTGTGTGTGTGTGTGTGTGTGTGTGTGTGTGTGTGTGTGTATGTATGTATGACAGAAATAAGAGAAAGGAGACGTATGAAAAAGTTTTGGGTTTTTTTTGTATATTTCTAAACCAACAGTGGTCAGGTGGATCCTCAGAAAGGTTTTGGGCTCAGCGGTCAGTTCTGTTGCCATGGTCACTTCCCCTCAGCCTCACCTCCTGACTCCTCTCTCCGCTAGAGATCGAGGCCTGGACCACAAAACCTGAGAGAAAAGGGAATATCAAGCATAATTTATAGACCTTAATTATAGACTGTTACTCTATATGTTACCGAGTAGACACTTTTTACATTAAATAAATTAGTTATAAAAAATCTGTTCACATATTAAGAGCTATATATCTTCATATTAAGTGCTCAATAATTAATGTGCCTTTTTCAGATTTCTCATCTACATATACTGTCAAGAACCTGCAGTGCTGAATATATAATGTGACATTTTCTGCTTTAGATTGCCCACCTACATACAGTTCCAAGGTCCATGAATACCTCCCCCACGTCATAGAATCAAGTGCTGACAGGCAATCAAGCCTGCAGTGGTTAGCTCTTATTTTGACCCTCTCTTTCACATTACATGATAATAGATAATATCCATAGAGTTTCCTGCATGGACCAGATACTAAAATTACATCTTCATCTTCATCCCCTGCATCTGTCTGTACTCATGCTTAATAAAATTAAATAATTAGACACAAAGAAGAATTTTATCATTTAAAATGTTTGCATAAATAAGTGGTTTGTTGTGAAAGTCAGAATTCACAATGGTGGTCAATAGAACCAGACGTCTGCATCTAAAAACACCCTCACAGAAAGTTATTACATAAACGGTTATGGATGTGCTGATGCATGAGACATTTTTTACCAGAGTTTTTAGAAGCTTTTGGCCTAAAACAAAACTCACAGAAGGTTCATGCAGGGCATCATAACGCAAAATAATCTCTAAATAAAACTGATTTGCCGCTGTTTTACCATAATAAACATTCCATATAAACATTCAGAAGATGCATATGGATCTGTAGAAGAAACAAATATTTGTGTTGGAGATGCGACATCTGGTTCCATTTACCATCACTGTAAAGAAATCCTGTCATTCCTTTATGAATAAGTCTATGTTTCTCTATAAATAACTGTTTTGAATTGTAGATAAAACCACTCTTAATTTTGTCTACATCCTCTGAATCATGCGAGAAATTAGAAAATGGCAATTATCCTTTTAAGTATGTCTCTGTGTTTCTGAAACCTACTACCTACAACTTGCTGAAGAAGCTGCAGTCTGGCAGTCATCTAGGTTAAAGGGGAAAAATACTTTAATAACAAAGAACACAAGAAGAATAGAGTGATATGGCAATAATGAAAGTACCATGATATTTAGTATTTCTAAAGTTGGAACAGAGAAGTAAAATAGTAAAATGCTAGTGATAAAATACCTGTACTGAATGTAATACAACAGGACTCCTATCTCTTTATTTTGAAATGCCATTAGTGTTCTAAGTCTTTATCTACAGTATGCTCAGAAAAGCATACTCTTGATTAATACTGTGATTACTGCTATTTGCAGTTTGCTTAGTATAGTATTTGGGGGAGGGAGTGACGGGACTCACCCTGGATATGCTGATGCCTGTCAGCTGCAATCGCTCTGCAAGTCTCTGTTGCAGCAATAGAAACAGTAGAGGAGTCTCCAGCCCAACCTGAGGAGGAGAGGTCAAGAGAAAGTGATTGGTGACAAGAATAGATTGATGACAAAAATATTTCGCTTATAGTGTGGCATCAGCCTGTTTCAGTAGACACATTCAGGGTAATGACTCTGGGTGTCTCCAGTGGTACCTGAGTCGATCGGTGACGGCAGTAATAATCCTCTAGGTCAAATCCCTCCAAATCCAGAGTCAGGCTCCCCTTACAAAGCTCACATGTCTTTACCACTGAGAGCTCAGCACCTATAGAGTTGACATGAACATTAAAACTTGGGCGTAACATTCGTCCTGTTAACCCTGAATTTGCAAGTTTGATCTGGGTGAGCCTCCTCCCCATCACTCAGCTTGCGAGCACTTGTTCACTGACATATCAGAATTGGCATTTAGAATTTTACCCCAAGCATTGTATTAGTGGCAGTCTGAGAAGATGCAGTGGAGCTTTACATGTCTGTGGAAGCACATGCTCACCTGATTTGGGGGAGATCTGAACTGAGTAGTTATTTCTTCAAAGAGATCAAACTGATAGTCGAACAGTAGTCACCATTTATCAAGATATCATTTGAGTAAAGTTAATCAATGACTGTTGACTTTTATTCACTGTTAGTAACATTAGCATCACTAGCTGAATCATTCCTTTAAAGATGCATTATCATAAAATTATCAATGTCGACTGATTTTAAGAAGTTCCGTGGATTTTTTTATTTGTTTTTATTTTTTTAATCTGAGTAGTCGTGACAGCATTCCTCAAAGCTCACCGCACATGGAACGAATCCACAGCCTCAGACAAAAATATCCCATTTTCAGTTGGCCTTGAGGCTGTTTGGCTCTTCTGTTTCTTTCTACCACAGAGCGGCACTCCTACTGACCTGACTCTATTTTGGTCTGGATCCATCGCTTTAGGCAGTCATGGTGGATGTACTGCAGACTGCCAGAACACTGGCAGGGGGAGAGGAGTGGGTTGGTCGGGGAGGTGCTGTTACACAGGCAGATGCGACACATCTCATCCTCTTCGTCCGACTCTTCTTCTAATAGGCTAGATTTATAGGAAAATACGCATTAGAAATTATTCAAGCAAGTCTACAGTAAAAAGTGATTTTTAAAAAGAGGGTTTGAACACCTTTAGTCAAAGGATATCTTTTTTTGAGGTATTTTGTTTGAAAACAAGTACACATCTACTGAGAAGAAGCATAAATGCGTCTTTTTCTGTACATTTTGGTGCCCAATTTCAAAATAACCCAAAATATTACCTTTCCATTGTCCTGCGCAGGGTTTCAGGATTACATGACAGTTCCCTTAGAGGGTTGCCAGAGTGACCTGTGTCATGGGAACCATCCCATTGTGTTACTTGTATGCGAAGGTCATGGAGTGCCATCAGGGCCAAGGTCAAGTTGTGTGTTAAACTAGCTGTGCTTGGCTGGGCAGCCGCTCCTGGTGACGGACCTTCTGCAGGGCCTCCGAGAGCTCCCTCCTCATCCTCCAGTCCACTGGAAGCTGTGTCCAATGAGTTTGTCTCCATCCTCCCTGCGCCATCTAACAAAGCTGGCGGAGATCTCCTGGGCCTTATGTACAGGGAGGGTAGATGGTTGTGATCACCTGAGGTACCTCCTCTGTTGATAAGAGGAGAAGAGGTCCCAGATGGGAAAGCTGGTGTCTGTCTGTGAGTTCCGTTAGGGAGGTAAGTCCCATATGGAGAATCTTGTGGAGGTAAAGCCCTTGGTGTTGAGAAGAGGCTTGATGTTCGCGCTGGGGAAGATGGCTGACTAGATCCGGGCCTTAGGTCATGCCAAGAAGTGAAACGTCCCTCGTCTTCATCCTCATTCTCTGTTTCTGAGGTTAGGCCCTCCAGGGATTGAAGGTCTCTACTAACAGATCTCACAGTAGAGTTTCCCAGACTAAGACTGCTGTAGTCACTGCTGGCAGAAAACCACTGAAAGGGCAGAGACTCCTGGATGGAGGATGGGCTGGGGGATGTAGTCCTGCTGTCTAAGCTTTGTGAGCTTTCTGTGCTCAGGCTTTCTTCAGAGATGCTGCTCATGTCCAGAAGGCTCTGGTAGGAGTGTTGGAGCTCTGGGTTTGGCTCGCTCTCTGGACTAGGAGAAACACCCCCCAGGCTGGGGAGATGGTTCCAGTTAACATGGTTCTGATTTGGAGTGGTCAGTGGTCGTGGAAAGAAATCATTGTCTGTTCTCTGAATGTCTGTGGTGGTCTGTTGAGAGGTTTTCTCCGTGAGAACTGTTGCTGTGGTGTTAAGCATTAATTTTGAGAGGTCCTTTCTTCTGTCCTGGATTCTTCTCCTAGTGTTTGGTATGTGCTTTGGTGACATCTTGCTTTGTTTGATCTTAGGGCTTGCTGATACAGACTGAAGGCACTGAGAGGGTTGATCCTTACCTTTAAGAGATATCAAATATGCCATTTAAAAATGACTTTGTTCATGCATTTCTCTCGTGACTTGACCTAAAACTAACATCTGACATTTTATTTGTTGTAATATTCGGCGGCACAGCACATTTTGACATGTCGTAGACCCACTGAGGACCCCAATAAATAAAGATGTTTGAATATGCATTTTGCTCAGGCATCATCCAGCTTAATTAAAACAGTTTCTCTTATGTATATGCCAAAGCCCTTATAGGTTTTTAAATATCCTCACAATTTCAAGATACACTACGTGAACAAATGTATTGGGACACACCACTTAATTATTGAAATTCAGGTGGCCCCTTATTTCCAGTGAAGGGCTTAATCTCTTCAGTGTACCAAGACATTCTGGACCACGTTTTCAACTCTGTGGACAAAGTTTGAGGAAGAACCTTCTCTATTCCAGCATGACTGTGTCACAGTGCACAAAGCAAGGTCCATAAAGACTTGTCCAAAATCAGTTCCTGACTTCATAAATGCTCTAAAAGAGGAATGGCAGCTGTTCTACATGTAATGGGGGGAACAAGCTCCATATTAACATTTACAGATTTCAATGCAATGTCAAAGTCTTTGTTGGTGTAAAGGTCAGATGTGTCAATACTTGTGTCCACATATTATATGTATATTATAAGCAAGGGGGATGTTTTAGTCAATATTCCCTGTTTAAGAACAGTAGGTAGAACATCTCACTCTCTGGATTATTGTGACATAGCTTCATAAGATAAGAAGGCCCAGAGTGTCCCTTTAAAGTTATGCTATGTGTACAAGAACGTCCTATCCTCTATAAAACTTATCATGCTACCTCGGACTGAAGAGTTGTTCTGAGCTCGTCTCGGAGTCTTTGAGGCCTTCTGTTCTGGAGGGTCGGTTTGTGCTCTGCTGATAAGGACTGGCAGATGTCCCACCGAACTTCTTTTAGCCCCGTGTAGTTGACTTTGCCTGACAGATGTAGGTGAAATCTGCGCATGGCAAAATAAACAGTGGTAGGAAAATCTATTGCAGTTCATAAATAAAATAAAAATAAGGTGAAATAAGCAAAAAGCACTAACCTTTACAGGAGCTGGTTGTGATGCTTCCCATGGTCTGTTATAAGAACGGGTTTTATACTTGTTTTGCTTGGGGGTTATAAGCAGAGGAGTGAGCGCTCTTTGTGCCTGTCTCTTCACTTCCGCATCTTCCCTCTCTCTCTCCCTTCTACGCAGTTGCTCCTGAAAACAACACTGTAATAGTACTATCAAATATCCTCAAATACTTACAGTGCAGCTCTAAGCTCTTTACATGAGAATTAGAGGGAGCATGACAGAAAATATTAAAAGGTTAACTTAATAAAACAGCAGTAAAATTACAGTTAAAGTCAAGGATGACTGTTTGAAGGGAATGTGTGATACCTAACTACCCTAACCTAGATCTGGGATAAAACCACAGCACAGTAAAAGCTTAAGCTGATCAAAACTAATTAAACTTTTAAATGAACTACAGCCGCTGAGTACTTGTTGGGGGTTTAGAGCTGTAAGGATATCTAGACATCTTAACCCTTTCTTTCCCTGACACAAATCTCTGGGTTGGTCAGATATTAGAGAACGCCTATTAGACAGTCCAAAATGAGCTCCTATGGAGGTTTTGTGCACAATTGTAATTAATAAATGCTTAATCATTTTTCACTTGTTTTCACAACACATTTCAACACTGCTGATGTTGTTTTTTCTTCCAGGTACAGGACTTTGAGTGGCTTGTGTACATTCATGATGTCAGTAAGCCCAAACCACTGCATTCAAGCCACTGTAGGATTTAATCCTAGTGCGCACTGTCAAAATGTGATTTTGAAGAAGAAAATGGAGAGATATTGCTAGTTTTATGTCTCATAAATTTTCAATTTCATTGTTTTATAACAGGAGAAAGTTAAATTATGTGATTAAAAAAACCCACATAATTCAGTGGATTTGGCGTGAAAGCGTTAATTGTAGAGAAACTTAGTGACTTCTTTACAGCGGAGGTAACTAGAGCCAAGTTTCACTGGGTCGTTTTATTTACTCTCCAAACTCACCAGTGAATCTACACGTCTTCTAAGTGCCTTCTGTTTTGCTTCACGAACCCTGCAAGTACCCCTCCTCCATGAATGGGTTTAGTTTAGCTTCTCAAAACTCTGGTAAAAATGTCACAGGCATCAAGCAGTGCATTCATAACCATTTAATGCAATAACTTTACATGGAAGCTTTTAGAACCAGACGTCTGAACAACTTACTAATGCAGAAAGCTTGAAAAATATGTGGAATTCACATTTAAACTGACGTTATAGCAGTGTTGCAATGAAGAATCATTAAACTACATATCACTATATTTCACTGTCATTAAATTATATATTAGGATATTTCATGAGATCCATTTGCAGCTTTTGGGTGTAGGAACTGTTAAACTAGTATTAAAGTTTATGAAGACCAGGGGCCACAGTCCTTCCTTGAGTACTGGAGTTATCAGAATCAGAAATATTTATTGATCCTGGCCTTAATTGCTTATATTATGACTGCACAGACTAACAGAGACAAAAACTATATAAAATATTCAAAAAAAGTCCAAATAAATCCAATACAAAATCTGCAGAAGTATGAAATGCACTATGCTTTATACACAAATGCTGGGTATTACTGCTATAGATAAGTAACATACAGTTAAATGAATTACTAAGAAGACCCAGATAGTGGTTAGGAGGGTGTTATTGTATGTAGTAGATCAGTAATGTTGACATATGTAGTGATATTTCACACAGTAAAGCTACTGCACCTAATAAGATATTGCACATAATTACAATATTTAGCACCAATATAGAAAACTTCACATGGTAAGACAACCGCACACAATAGAGATCAGTAGTATGTAAGTTATATTGACATAAGTAGTGATTTTCACATGGGAAGACTATTACAAATAATAGAGATCAGTAGTATGTACGTAATATGGACACACGAAACGATCTTCACATGTAATGCACAGAATATAAATCGGTGGTATATAAGTAATATTGACATAAGGAGTGATATTCATATCGTAAGACTACTGCGCGTAAGATATTGTACATAATGACCGTGATTATGATTAAAATATATGGGACTAAGATGCAGTCTAACATAACATAAAGGCCTTTATGGTCTCTGGTGTTTATGAGGAGCTAAAGAATGAGCTTGCAGGTTTACCTGATACTCTACGTCCATCCTGTGTCTCAGTTTTCTCATGTTCTCCCCGTTGCTCAGACCCTCTGCTGCTCGGCTCTCCCAGCTCCCCAGCATTGTCTTATATAGACTTCAGTCGAGTTTGGTCTTTGTACTGTTCCTACGTGGGCTCTAGCTATTTCATTTGACTGTTTAAGGTCTACAGTAACTAATTAGAGTGATGGCAGTCGTGGTAATTGCTGAAGAAAAAAAAAAAGCGCCTGAAAATAATGCTAAAGAAAACCTAGGCTACGTCAGCCAGTCGTTAAGATTTGTGGGGGGTTTTGTCTTTACCTAAAGCTGCTCTCGACTAAACAGCAGGTTTGATGTTGATTAAAAGCGTTGAAGAAACAGAATAAATATTTGTAAAATGTTCTCGACTTAACGGCGAGGTTGTTTGTGTTCAATTTCCACTGGCGTCTCTCCGTATCCATGGCGACCAGTTGCGTCGGCAGGGCTGCGAAATCTAGGGCTGTGTCCCAAATTACACACTACCACACTAAATAGTGTGTTAACAGTAGAACACAGCGACCAGAAACCCATTTAGTAATGCAGTATATGAAGTATAATAGTGTGTGGTTTAGGAAAAGACAACGTAACACTTTATTAGCCCCACGGGTAGCAAATTTTGTATTGTTACGTGTGTATGTGTGTACACTTTGGAAAATGTTCACTGGTAGCAGCAGACATTAAAAGAAACACTAATATTGTACAAGAAATATTGTAGATGTTGAAGAGATGGGATCATTCGATGTAATTGATGGGGCAGATCATTAGGAACAAGCCCCCTAAAAGCTTTAAGAGCCCCTCTTAAATACTGACCCAGTTGTACAATGTGATTCCAACATACCAACATACCGCAGCAGTTCGCTTCCATCAGAAATGCACACACAGCCCTGACACATGTTTATCTCCTCCTTAGTCATACTGCAGTTGAACCATGGTAAACTGATTCTTTCGAATGTTCATTATATATAACTGTGAAGTCTTAAATAGGGCTTGGGCAACATCTCTTCACAGATGCAAGAGAGACTCTGAAGGCCTTTGTGTTATGTTGTACATGTTATTTACATGTTTCTATTAATCTCCACTTCAATACTGTTTTTTTTTTCTTTGATCTTGGTTCGCCATTTCATTAAATACCTTTATTTGTTATGTAATAACAGCTGAATGAGAAAAGCACCAACGATCGCCATAGCAACGCATTTAAATGTCAGGGTTTTTTTTTTATCAGGCTCAAAGTTTGAAGGACGCTTTCTTTAATTTTCTGCTTAATGAAGTGGTTAAGATTTTATCTCTGGTTTCTTTACAGTTGTGCCGAATGGAACCAGGCTTCCGCCTATAAAAGCTCCCTTACAGAGAGTTAAATGCTTCTGAATTTGCTGCCTGATGACAGAGTTCTGAGAAGCTTTTGGCCTAAAACTAAACCCATTCATGGTGGAGGGATACATGCAGGGTGTTGTGAGGCAAAATAGTCCCCAGGTTTATTTGTGTTTGTTTACCACAACCATTTATTACCATCATTATCACCACTCCATATACACACATAAGGGGAAAAAAAATAAAGAAATATGACATGGCCAATTTCTCTAGAATGAAGCGTTTCGGGTCAGGCCACTCGGAATCTCTGAATCGTTTTGTTTACACTTAAAAAATGAAAACTTAGTGGAATTCCCCTTTAAAACTACAGTATAATTGTGTATCTTTTCCTACAGCTTCAATACAGAATCTCAGTTTCTATCAATAAAAGGAATTTGTGTGTTTACAGACATACCATGGTATGTCATGTCCTCATTGTGCGATACTGAATAATGAAACAAATTGTTTTAACTTGGCAGGGTTCCCCTTTAATAGGAATAATAGTGTATTTTCTCATACAGATTCAATCCTTGAAGGTCGGTCTCTACCAATAAAAGCAATTTGTATGCATTTCCAGAAATGTCACGCTTTCATAAAATGACATTTCTGGCTCGCGGCCCGAGGTACATTTCATGGTAAGCGAGCTCAGTATGTGCCGGCATGGGTTGGTGCTAATGTCTCCATTGGAATCCCACAGCGTGGGGCTTGAAGAAGAAAAAGGGAAAAAAAATACCACATCGAGAAGCTCCATCACTTCCATGCGGTCACCATGGCAACCCAGGCCTTTCAGTAGTCGCGGGGGAATTCCGTTTTTGCACGGCTCACTTGCCAAGTAAGCAAGTCAGCTCTTCAGGGGCCTGCCTTTTGCCTCTCCCTAGCAACCGGTTGTCAGGCTGCTACTGTTGCCATGTAAATGTGGCGTGGAGGGTTCATGGGTGTGCAGAACATGGCTTCAGTGCTGGTGACACCATCACACTGAACCCCCACCTTAATTACATGAGGTTTACAGACGGAGAAGTTGGGCTGTTTTTTTTCTTTCCTTCTGTTTTTTTCTGACAGAGACGTAAATAAAACTGGAATTGACGTTACAGCCACCCACTGAGAGACAACAGTGTACAGAGATATTGCAGTTTGTTCTGTGGTAATAATAGCAGCAGGACGGCTCCTGTGGTTAGCAGCTCCTGCTATGAAACAAAATGCCATCAAACTGTAAAAAGGACACTCAGTTGCATCCTTGGAGGAGGATGAATGGGATGGTTTTGCTGGGCTAAAGTTTCACCAGGTCGGTTAACCTGACCATGCCCTACCCACAAATGTGTCAGTAGCATTTACAGAACACTCGCTCAGATAGAAAGTGTGTTGAAAGTCTATTTTTTTGTGGAGTTACTTTGCCTTTACTAATGTCAAGTCATATTTCTATCACACGGGTGTGAAAGGTGGCACTGCAGTTGCTGGATGAGTCTATTTTTCTTGTAACCTCCCCCCTGCCTCACAGCTACAGCGAGCGTCTGTGACTGAATCGTCTCCTGACTTTCTGTGTCTCTTTGTTTTTCTCTGTGTGGCTGTCACCTCGTAGCTCGACTTTACTGGTGTAGCTCCAGGCAATATAGTGTCACACTTTCTGTTAGGGCTGCTGTTAGGGAAAGAGTATCAGTATTGTGATTATTCTGCTTGACACTGTGATGCATTCCGGTATATTAAAGGACTTGCAATTAAAATAATACATTTTAAAAATCTATACAGAAGTCTGTAATTTCAGTGGGACCATTCACATGGTCCATATAGGGAAACCAATCTGCAAAAACAGCCCATTTTCAAATTCATAGTTTTTGTGATGTCATGAAATCAACACATTTACATATGTCTCCCTATTTAGCCTATAGGACTTTAGCCCCACCCATTGCTGCTGAAGTTCTAAGGGGTGTTGCCTTCTGAATGAGCTCCAGCATAGATCAGCCAATCAGAAAATTGACATATATTTATATATCCCAGTCTTAAATGCACAGTAATCAAATTCATTTAAAGAGAAAACATACTGTTGGGGCAGTTGGTGGCCTAGAGTTGCACCTTTAATCAGAAGGTTATGGGTTCAAACCCCACTACTGCTAGTGTTTACAAGCCTGCTTCACCCTAATGAAGAGATGGATGTGGTTTGAGTGGGTGACTATTGACTTCTAGTCACCTAGGGGTTAGGGAGTTGCCACTGTGATCAGAAGGTTGTGGGTTCAAATCCCAGTATTGCTAGGGACACCACTAAGGTTCCCTTAAGCAAGTTATCATCCCCACACACTGCCTCCTGGCTGCCTGGTGCTTAACTTGGTGAATGTTCCCACTGTGTGCTGTGCTGTGTTCACCTATGAGAAATAGACACTTAACACTTAATGGTGTTAGCTTTATAACTTCAGTTGTAAAGTGAGGGAGGGAGTTTTTTGTGAATCGTATAGAAAGAATTGGTAGGTTAACTTTGCACAGGTGAATCAATATATATTCATCACAGGGTGAAGCGGTGGTTGCCATGGATGGAAAGGTTTTCAGGGTAACATGGGTTGACACAGGACAAGTGAGTTTACTTTGACTGGATTAAAGAGGATTTGAGGATCGCCTGCTCCCTGCTGGGACCGTCTTGGCTCAGCTCAGCGGTGTTCGGGTTTAACCCCTGCCCTCCCACATACCTAATCCAAATATATACGGTGTGAGGCCATCAAACAAGGGCTACTTATATTAAAACTCCCGACTCTGGGCTTATCTGCACTCTTCTCTCTCATTCACTTTGTCACACGTTCTAGTGGCAGAGTATTTCTTTCCAGCATTTGTTCCCTCATGCTGGGCTTGTTTCCTCAAACTGGGCTTTATCTCTCATTTGGTTTCACCCTTTGTGGATTTATGTCCGTTTGGCAGGCTAGATGATGGATGACGGTCTGATTAGGAAGGGTGGGTATTATTATTATTTCACCCTTGGTTATTACTGTGAGTCTGACCACTATAAAAATTCAATTTCCACTGATTTCAGATCAGTTTGCTTCCTCTTGAAAAAGGTATGACTAGGGAATCGGTCGCAGATGAGTAATCTCTACCCAGAGCTGTCGGTCATAACACATCCAGATGCCTAGCCCAGGCATAATTAAGTGATTACCCGTTTTAGTTTGTGTTTTTTTTCCGGACAGGATTTAATTTAATTTCTCATCCCTAGACGACCAGTGTGGGGAGTGGTACTTAATGAGCGAGGGACTAATGGCTTGTCTCACAAGAGGCGCTGGATGAGCAGATGGTTTGAATGAATAATGTAGCTCATAATCTTTGCTAAGTCAACAGTGGATTTTCTATGACAGCTGATGTCACTTACTTCTGCTCCTCTAGGGCAGGCAGGAGAATGGCTCCTGAAACGATGAGCCAAGAGTCGGCCAACAGGCAGCCATTATTGAAGAGAAGTAAACAGTACAGAGGTAGACTGGACCTAAATTATTAATAAAGTGTATTTAATATTTAAGTCTTCTATGTGGAGCCCCCTCCACAAAATGTGTAATTCCACCATTAGTACACTATATGGACAGAAGTATTGAGATCCCTGACCATTACACCCACATGGACTTTAACTGGTCCCACCTTAGCAGCTATGACAGCTTTCACTCTTTTTGGAAGACTTTGCACAAATTTTTGGAGTTTCTGTGAGAATTTGTTTCATTCTATAGAGCATTTATGATGCTCTATAGATGAGGGTTGAGGTCAGGGCTCTGTGTGGGCCAGTCAAGTTCTTCCACACTGAACTCATCCAAACTCATCTTTATGGACCTTGGTGCACAGTTATGGTGGAATAGAACGTTTCTCCCAAACTGTGTCCACAAAGTTGGAAGCATTCTCCCAAATATTTTGGTCTGCTGAAGCATTAAGATTGACCTTCATTGGTAGTGTCTCTGCCCAAACCCTGGAAAACAGGTGTGTCCCAATACTTTTGTCCATATGGTGTCGCAATGAAGGCTCCCCCCATGGGAGCTGAGGATGAACCATTGATTGACATCGACCTTGCACCTCCCCTCCACCTCCTCCAACAAGTAGCTCTGTCGGGTGGCCCCGCCCACATCATGAATTATTCATAACGTTACAGTTCGGTCGAGGCAGAGGTGTCTGCTGCAGCGTCTCCGAGGCATATTAGACTTTTTCTAAAGCAAGGCAGGCAGCCGAAGCTGTTTTGGGCCACCGGCAGCCGTCTGCAGCTCATTTGGACTCTGCCAAGTCGATGGAAATATTACACTGTTAACCACAGATGAAGGGTGAGTGTGTTTTTTTTTTTTTACTTCACCTCCTGAGACGTAGCGAAGAAGCAGCGTTTGGGTGCAGCTGGGATCAGAAAACGAGGTGAAGGTAAAGGTGGAGGCAAAGGTTAGAGGACAGACAGGAAGATTTGGAGAAAAGGGATGAAAGATAGAGATATTAGCTCACGAAACCGAAATGTGCTCCTTGTTTTCGCCAGCTTCTTTCTGAAATTTCAATTCCACCTTAAATGGAATAGCAGTGGCATTCTTGCGCCTGCAGGGGCCGGAATGCCTTCTGCACCATTTAAGGTGGACCTGAACATGCCATAACTTAAAGTTGCATGTCATTGCACACTTACTTTTACACCTAAAACACAGTAAGAAGGCTAATGGATTACTTTCATCCTTTCCCTCACTCGTGTGCCCATAAGTGTGTGTATATCCTGAGTTCCTCCAGCTCTCCAGCCCTGCGTGGTGCAACCCACTACCAATGATGTCTAATGATGCTACCAAGCCAGTTCTTCTAGGGTGTTGCTCTGAAACTGGTTTCAAAGAAAAGGTAGATCAATGACTGAGCCTGGTGACTGATGGTGCTTCTTAATGGCACCCATGTCCCCTCGCAGTCCATCTCCACCTAAGCTCCATAAATCTGCCCTGAGTGGCTGGAAAGCCCATCAGCCCTCCAGAAGGCAGTTTCTAAAGGTGAGAGGTGAACAGTGTGTCCCGTGACACTGTACCGTGGCTTCGAGTGTGTCGTTGCCATTCTTTGTGGGATGTTTGTGACTGATTAGTGGAAATTATTTTGCTCTTAAATGATGCTTGATTGCTATTGGAAGTGTTTTCATTACCTTTCCAGAATGAAAACTGCTTTATCTCCAGTCGCAGGAGTGGCTGGGTCCAGTTTCCATGCTCGCAGCCAGACATCATTCCAGCAGGCAAACAGGAACAGCCTGGGAACTGGTGCGCGGTGATAACACATGCTGATGTGACAGGCGTGGCGAAGGCACAGCCTACTTTCTAATTGTGACATTTTGATTTGGCTGGGTGCCTTTGTGTGTACAGATGTGATGGAATGAGATTGGAACCAGTATGGAACCCTGAGGCACCCCTGTTTTCCAGTTTGACTTCATTTCATGACATTACATTAATTTGGCAGATATTTTTTATTCAATTGCAAGGATGCACTCAAGTTTTAGGCTCGGTGTGAGAACCAGAGGAGAGTACTAAGTACTAAAGTTATTTACTTCTGTAGGCTGTGGGGCATTACTAGGGCTTTGATGTCAAAGTCCAGTACTTTCCCAGTACTAATTTCATAACATTTAGTACCTAGGTTCAGAAGGTGAGGGTACCTAGAGCTTGGAGTTTGAGTTCCAATAATTTCTCGAAATCTAAACTGGCTCCAAATTGCATTTCTAAATATCATTATGTTGAAAATGTGTCAGAAAACGTATCGATCAAATGTTGGTATAAAAGGTATAAAATTTTGAAAGATACGAAATCCTGGGCCTATGAACCGAGTTGCGAACCGCATTCTAAGTTTTACTACCTGTGCAAATGCCTACAGATATTTACCAGCAAAGCAGTGGCCACGTAGGAGGGCAGCACCATCATAGCTTTTGGCCTTTTTTCTGTATGATGTGAGATCTCTCCATCGACTACTGCGCCAAGTTTGCTCAAATCATGTTCAGGCCAGCTTTGATATTCCTATTCCTCTCCTCTTTCAGCAGGCAGCCGCTGATGTTCTCAGAGATATGTGGTAACATTATTGTGTTTTTTATTTTTTTTTTTGCCACTTCCATATTATATTTTAGCCCCCTCTCTCCCCGCCACCTTCTCCCTTCGCCTAAATATAATTGAAGGAGAAAATGGGCAGAAAATGCCAGAAGCGGAGGCAGAGGTGGGCTGTCTCATGGGCTGCCGCAGAGTCATTTCTTTTGGTGGCAATAGAAATGGGACTCGTTTTCTAAAAGGTCAATCAAGGGCCCCAGTCGGGGGTCTCTCTGACCTTGAATATGTGCCGCTTGGGTGTATGAGCTTATTTTGAAAGTCACTGTGTGAATGTGCACTGATGTGTTTTCAGATTGCATTTGCGCTCCTGGTTTGAGGAAGAGAGAGAGGGAGAGATTGAGAGAGAGAGATTTATTTATGTGTACAAAACACAAATAGCCTTGCCACAGTTGGTGGTATGTTTTTTTTGTTTTTTTTTTTACTCAATAATTAGACGGCCTCAAAAAATAAACCTTCACTGTAGGCAGGAGTTCTGAGAGGCGCTAAAATTGACAGCACATTCCCACATCTTCCTCCTACTTGTCTTTCAGAGCGAGATGAAAGAACAACCTGGTAGAAATGTCTGGGAGGCAACGCGCGTGCTACCCTGTTGATGTCGGCTAATTGCTTTGTTCGATGAATTGACTCTGATGTGAGTTCTCTTAATGAGGAGCAATAACGGCTGCCCCCCTCTGGCACTTTAGGTGCATCCTTTCACTCAGATGCTCAGAACTGGTTCCTCGGGTAAAGAGGACGCTCCGTTCTGGTAAACATGCTCTGCTCGGAGAGAGAACACGATCAAAATAAGGCCCTGTAGACCTCTAAAATCCAGAACCCTTTAACCTTCATACTCATGGTGGAGAACTGGGCCTATTGGCAGGTCTTTCAGATCTAACATTTGCATGGTTATACGGTGTTATGTGAGGAGTGTGGAAAGGCATAAAATGGGAATAAAAACAAAATGGAAAACAGTAGTGTAGCAATGTAACAACTCCGCTCCCCACTTAGGTGTGATCCTGGCTAATCAAAGCACTGACACAAGTCTAGACAGTAATGACTCGAGTCTGAGGGAGTGAAGGAGCAGGAAGGGGAGTTTAATCACATTCTGTGGTGTTTGGATGTGTAGCCTGCCCCGTTAAGATAACAACAGGACTGCACAACACAGTGCAAATTCGATTATACCTGACCGGTGCTCAGAAAACTTTCATCTAAGAGAGCAAAGTCTAGTGATTGGTGCTGAATTTCTTAGAGTCTATTAGCTTAGTTAGCTAGTCAAATGTCCTGCCCACCTCTTAATGGGTAACTTATTGGGTTTTTTTTACATTAAAAACATGATATGTATCTGAGTATCAAGTGACTGGTGTTGGACAGCTGAATACAAACTGTACATATCCTGTTGTGTGTGTTGTATCCGGTAATCATTATACAACAGACATGTTGAACACAAGTTTATTAGATACATTTTGCAGAGTGTGATTTGTGATGATCTTATAAGATTGGTGTAGCCCAGCCCCCAGCCCCCGCCTCCGCCTCCTAGTACCTTTAGTAGTAAAAGGCCTGGCCTGTAATGCTCATTTTATCTGCTGGAGGTTAAAGCTCAGTTAAAAACCAATCACTTTATGTTGATTGCCTTTAACTACCTTCAGAGTGACCCGACTGTACAAACAAACCTGCTTGAACTGCAGAGTAGGCCCTTATCAGTCAGGTCTTCAGAGAGGGAAGTGCCTGGTTTGATACCAGGCGAGATTGACAAGCTCATTCTGACCTCAATTACATCATTGTATCTCTGGTTTTCATCACTGTTTTGAATTGGCACAGAGGCTGCTGTTCCATTGAACCCTTTTCACTTCATGATAAGCACTTTATGCCCACGGTCTGTAAAAGTGTGTGTAACTCGAACCACGCTGGGACATATCCGGTAAAAACCGTGCTGTGTATGTGAGTGCGGATGCCTGGTAGTGATTGGGCAATTGCACTGTGGTTTGAGACAAAGGAGATAAGTGGCTGTATCCAATAAACCTGTCTCTTCGAAGCCCTCATCTTATACACGGCCTGTCTGTAGCCAATTAGCCAGCTGCTTATGTTGGCCCAGCTGCTAATCAAGGAAATGGGTGTATTTGTTTGGCTTTTTGTGTGTGTAATTGCGTGGATGTAATACATCGAAATGGGTCCCAGCATAGAGCCCTGAGGAACCCCTATATTCCAGATTTGCCATAAGCAGCATTGCAAAAGCTGCTCAGTAGTACCATTGTCCTGGCGACTGTCAGACGTTTACCAGCACTTTTGTCTTGTCTAGGAGGCCTGAGCTGTGCTGTAGATGACTCTTTTATCTACAGAATAGGAATTTGGCCCCTTTTCCTCATGACTGAGCACTGAAGCCAGCAAGTAGCGGTCGGCCCACGGAAGGATTAATGTGGTCCATACTGTGACACAGCTTCCCCCAAGATTGTCAGCAGCTCTCTGTAACCTTCAACCCTCCCCAGTCTTGTTTTCCCATAACCTTCGGTTTGAGCAGCTGCTCCTGACGGGCACTGAAGTCATATTTTATCTATGTCTTCATGGACACTGCTGCTGGATGCAAAAATGCAAGACACTTCTCTGTGTACAATTCATAAGTATTTATATAGTGATTTTTATGTTTTACCTCTGTTTTTAAGGACATGAGATTTTAAGGGTAAACAGTGGAACATTACGGCTATTTGAGGAGTATTTATGTTTGTGCTGGGTTATCCAAGCTCTTGTAGATATTATATTTGTTATTTATTTTGTATTATTTTATTTAAGTATTGCAAAAAGCATCTGTATTTTACCAGCTGTAAGTGTGAATATATATTTTGAATATATAAAGTATGTCGTAGGTATATTTATATGAAATTTATTTTATATATATAAAATAATTTGAGACAGAGAGAGACAGAGAGAGACAGAGAGAGACAGAGAGAGACAGAGAGAGACAGAGAGAGACAGAGAGAGACAGAGAGAGAACAGATTCCATGCTTATATGTGATGTCCTTACTGACAGGAGTGGATTTTCTCAGCACTTCTTCTCCACAGTCGTATGAATACAGGCCCTGTCCTGTTCTGTTCCTGTGGCAAATCCATCAGAGTGTTGTTTTCTTTATGAAAGGCTTTGATATGTCTGTACCAAAAATGCTCTTTTCCTCAAGATTGGATGATTTTCAGTCATCTGAAGGAACGGGTGTGGAGAAGTAGTAGTAAATTGCTACCGGTATCTGGTCAGTGCTGAAATATGGATAACCCCTTGGAAAAATGGCACTGCTGTTGGCAGTCATGCAGTATTACGGCATTATGCCAGTGTGTTCAGTTTTGAAAGTACTATTTGCCCAAAGTTTGAACAATACGTATCAGGTATGCTGCCAAACGGGCCATTTTGAGTCGATTTTATGATGTCATAAACAACATTACATTTACATACATGCCTCACTTGTCATGCTGAAGTTATAAGACGCGTCTCAGACAATCAGGACATTTGTGTTTACCTGTCAGTCTGACAGGTGCAGTAACCAAAACTGCCTATTTTATGATTAAAGTGAATTATGAATTCTTTGTACGTCAAAATTCATGAAAAATGTAAGGTATAGGCCCTTTAATGGCCCCCACATAGCTGGTTTGCAATAGGTTTTGATTTCTCAAGAGGGTTTTGCCAGTTTTTCTGGCTGCTTCTTTTGCTGTGCCAAGACAATGCAGAAGTTGTCACGTCTGGTTTCAACTTGAGACCTTTTTTGTCAGCTCTCTTGTGTATGAGCTAATGGTATCTCACACACTTGGCCAAGAAACAGCTGAGCGGCTTTATTTCTCTTGAACTGGGAGGAAAATTCTTGGCACCATACAGATACAGAAGTGTCCTCTAATTAAAGCTCGCAAATCCATGCTCTGACCTCATAGCCATCTTTCATTCCAGAGCTGGACAACAGCAGTGGCTTTGTGAACTGGCACTGGCACTGAATGTATGAATGAACTTTGTGAAAACAGTGATTTGGTCCAGATGAGGCAGAGTAAGTTGGCCTAAATGAAGCTCTGTGGTCGCTGTGGGAGCCGTTGTTCATTTTTCAGCAGCTACCCTCTTGACTGTCTGTGTTTCAGCTTGCAAACGCAGATCTTTCCTGAGGCAGCTTCTTGTCTGACATATGCTGTCATAATTACTGACATTGTTCCCTTTCACACATGCTGTTTTTTGACTAAGTTTAAAGGAATGGGTCCACAAAAAAAATTACATATAATGTACACAGTGTTCTGCAAACCCCAGATGTGGTCGATCGGCTGAGACGTGTTTGGATGCTTCTTTACTTTAGAACCGGAGCTGTGAGGCTAACGTCACTAAGATAAAAATATCCCCAAACCTTCTTTCAAACCACGTCCAGCTCTTCATTAAAGTGGAGCAGACTTGTGGATGCAGTTTAGGACCCGTTATGACTTACTGTACGCTGTGAACTAAACATATTCAAAGTAATTATATTATAAAATGGATATTCTGTTTATTGGTACTCTTGGGGCTGGTCATGTGTATTCTGTACAGTTTCCTCTTCCAGTGTGTTTTTGTTTTAATCTCCAATGCAGGACTGTGATTGAAGCTCCAAGTCTACTTTTTTGTGTTTTTGTGGAAACCGATGCTATTCTTCGCCATGGCGGGTATAAAGGATGTTTGCGTAATCATGATTTGTGGCGTTTGGTAGCTATTTGATAGTCATTTATCTTAAGGACTTAAAAAAAAAAGTAAAGCTTCAAACAAGATATTAAAATGGTTATTGCGATGCATTTTTGTGTATAAATTTAGTGCCGTGACAGATTTACCTCTTAAAAAAACGGCTGTTTAAAATCATTCACGACTCCAGAGTGTGTTGCTTGTTCTGAGTTTAAATGATTAAAACGGCCCTATATGGCAAAGAAACCCATTCTGACTGTTCAGAATAAAATTAATATTACTTTTTGGGGGAAGTGGGGACAAAAAAAGTTTTTGTTGCCAAAACGTTTATATTGGAAATGATATCCTTACATAGAGCATTTTAATCAATGAAAGTAAGTTAGATGGCGAAGCTGTCATGTTGCGGACAGCTTGTCCATTACTCTTCATTTCCAGAAAGTGAATAGAAACATTCTGGTGCGGAGACACAGGGCTGCTGGTCTTCTCCGGAGTCACTTTGTGCTGTGGGTGTTGTGGTGATGGCATGATGTTGTGATGATGATAAAATCTACACAGTGTAGTATCACAATATTTTTGATACAATGGCACCAAGACTGGATCTTTATTTCATAGTATTTTATCATTTAAATGATTTGATGTTTTTTGTCTACATATGTCTACTCTGATAGCTTCAGTCCACAAGACTATACACAAACTTCTGTACATAATGCGCTGTCTGCTTTCAAGTTAAAGACACCCAATAATATCGCGTTGTGATCCAAATATTGTCATGGCGTCCTTTTGGCACCCCTGTGGTGTTTCACACCATACATGTGTGTTTTTCCCTGTAGCATGTATTTAGTCTAAGCTGACGTTTGTAAGTTATTTGAGTGATGTGATTCGTTATTTTTATGAAAAATTCTCTCAGTGGTGTCGTGGCAGCGTGTTGGTGTAATCTGCTCTCGCATTACATTAATTGATCACTCCGGCAGTGTGTAAGGGAAAGGGAGTCTTGTTTCGTTTGGCCCAGCCTCAGAGCAGCGAGGCGAGGCCGGCTGAACGGCCCTGATGTGTAACGGACGCATGTGGTTGACATGAGGGGATATCAGTGTCCATACCTTAGCTTACTGTATTTCACCCGTCCTGTATAGGAACGGCACACGACACCCTAAAAATACTCTGCACGCACGCACGCACGCACGCACGCACGCACGCACACACACACACACACACACACACACACACACACAAACATACAGTTCTTCACCATGTCTGTGCAACACGGGGCGCTGTCACTGTCGGCACTAATTGTATGTATGTATGTATATAATATATCAAGATGCCAAGTTTTACTCAAAATGTCAGTGATTTTTACACGATTTGTTTAAAGCATCTGTCTATTAGAGAGCAACAGCTTTAAAAAATGCTGTGATAATAAATTCGTACACCCTGTTGGACCTGGAAGGAACTGCAGATGGACTGTGACATCATTTACAGTCCGTCTTTTTTCTTTCATTTTAAAGTTTAACATTACCATCCGATAATTAAACATTTACAATTGAGAAAGTGATCATGTGTTGTGGTTAAAAGTCTGGGATGTGGGTTCAGTTTTTGATTTCAGATTGGGAACGTTTATGTTTGACAATAGCTGCGGAAGCTTAAAGTTCTTTGGACTTCAGCATCATTTAGCTTTTAACTGCTCTAGATGAGCTGTGTGTGGAAACAGGTCTCCAGGACAAGCTGAAGGTGTGACTTGTTTACAGAATGCGTGTACTTTAAGTGAATTGGGCAGGTTTAGTGTAACTGACGAGTGGTTGGCACTGGAACTGGAAGAGCTGCTGTATTTTCAGTAAAAAGGAGTGTTATGACATTTTATTTTTAGTTTTTTTTTTTGACTCATGAATGAGGAATGAAGGAAACCTCTGGCCGTGTAATGTGTTTCCACTTAAAGTCTTGTTCTCTGTATTGTGTATAGTTGTCTTGCCCACTCTTGCACAGCGCTCTATCCTTGTATCCCTTAGTGTTTCCCCATAAGTGGTGTTTTTTCCTCTTTCCGTGGTGGAGATAGCCCGGTAATAGCCTTCCCCACGTAATTCAATTACCTGCCTGTGTAGAATCCATTTTCTGGGCCTTGGCTGTTATTGGCCTCTTTGATATTCCTGTGAAACGTCTTAATGCCCTTTTCAGGTATTCTGTTTGCAGGGGCTTATATTTTAGAAGTGGTTATATTTCCTTTGATGTTAGGCACATGGTTGGGGGGGTGAGCTGCAGTATACAGTGTAATCTCCCGTGGTTTCCTCCAGGCTACACATGTTCTCCCTAAAATGTGAAGAAGCCACCATGGCGCCCTGCCTCTGCATAGCCTGGTTTTGCTTTACTAGATCAAGTGATATTTTCAATAATTTAACCCACTAATCCCAATCCCTGCGTGTCCACAGCCTGCAGGACTTTTTTGTATTTCTGAGAAAATGAAATGTGGGATGTTTAAATTAGATGCGCTGCAATTCTAAGACCCTGTAGGCTTCAATGGAGCACACCATAAACATATTACCGCACAGAACCTCACTTCATAACCTTCCTGGGGGTGATTATCCTGCTCTGTGTTTGTTCTGAAGGGCCAAAGAAACATAATGCTCAAGACTACAGTGGAGGAAATAAGTATTTGACCCCTCACGGATTTTGTAAGTTAGTCCAATGACAAAGAAATGAAAAGTCTCAGAACAGTATAATTTAATGGTAGGTTTATCTTAACAGTGACAGATAGCACATCACAAAAGGAAACTTGAAAAAAATAACTTTAAATAAAAGATAGAAACTGATTTGCATTTCATTGAGTGAAATAAGTATTTGAACACCTACCAACCATTAAGAGTTCTGGCTCCCACAGAGTGGTTAGACAATCCTACTCAATTAGTCACAATCATTAAAGACACCTGTCTTGACTAGTCACCTGTATAAAAGACACCTGTCCACAGAATCAATCAAGCAAGTAGACTCCAAACTCTCCAACATGGGAAAGACCAAAGAGCTGTCCAAGGATGTCAGAGACAAAATTGTAGACCTGCACA
>JBBJLR010109296.1:0-22471 GCA_037577145.1 Brachypetersius gabonensis | reverse complement strand
TGGTATCGGCCGATCACCATGACAACAAATCGGTACTTGGTATCGGTGGCAAAAATCCTGATCGGAGCATCTCTACTATGTAGCGTAGTCGGACACAGCCTCAGATGAACGTTTTTTTTATTTGTCTTTAAGTTATCTGTAAACCAATATTTGCTAAAATACACGGTCTTTGGGACCAACTGGAACATCAACTTAGTCCCCAGTAGTGGCCAACCAGGGAACAAAAGGGGAAACAGGAAAAGGCTGCAATAATTACAAACACTTCAAACTAATTGTTCTATTATGGTTCTCATGCATAATGTAACAATACATACTCTCAGTGCCATTTAATGGATGCAGAAGATACGAGTTTCATCATAATAAAGCCCCTTTCCCTTTAATTAAAGCAGCCCAGATTTGCCACATCCTTTCCAGGAGCTTTCAGAAATAACTCGTGTCCAAACCCTCCCAGCACCTTCTCCTGCAGAACCAGCTGTGTGAGATGTTTTGGATCATGTGGAGCTTGTGGGTCTCCAGCTGGTCCTGCAGCTCAATGGGAGACAGATCTGGAGACTGGGGAGGACGAGACACCTCTCTCTAAACTCTCGGCTTTTCTGTATAATTCTAAAGAACGCATGATATCATGATCCTGCTGAAGAAGAAAAAATAGTCCAGAGATCCGTAAACCAGAAGGAACTGTGTGATACTTTTCTTTTCTCAGGATCAACACAAAGTGATCACACCTGCTGTGTGTCCTCAAAACCAACAGTGTGAGACTTGGTGGCTGAATAACATGTTCCTACAGACTATATACCAGTCAGTTACATTTGTTTAAAATATTCCTAATGTTTTCTAGGATGAGCCCAGATTTCTGGCCTGTAATGTGTGTAACTGCAGCATCCTTTGTTTTGCTCTGTGTGGGTTTTTTTGGGGTTTTTTGGGGTTTATTTTTTTTTTGGGGGGGGGGGGGGCATTCAAATCCTTCTCCAGACTGAAAAGAAAGCCTCTTACCTGCAACAAGTCGGCTGGATAATAGAAGCCATTTGGAGTAGCCCATGAAATACATGATGTTCCCTGCAGCAAAAACACATCGTTAAAGGGCTGCCCGGTCCCACCAAGTGGATCATGGAGGGTCTCTGGGCTTTCCAAGCGAGACGCTGATCCTCTTGGTGGTACTGGTTGACATTTTTTAAATCCAGCCACCAGTGCACAATGACTCAGGTGTCTTTATCCTTCAATGGTAGATTAGATAAACATGAATTTAGCTTTTTACTTGATATGGTGATCTGTTTTAAATATGCTCAGGAACATGAGACTAATAATGAGACGATCTGTTTTGATTGCGGGCCGAGTTTAAATGGAAAGGTCTCTCAAGACTTACCTACAATTTCAAAGACGTTGGAGAAAAGGATGATGGACTTGGTGGTCCGCGTCCTGTCGGACCAGCGTCCGAACAGCGGCCCTGACAGCAGCCCGCTGAAGCTGAACGCCGACAGACCCAAACCGAGGAAATAGGCAGGAGCCTCCAGGATCTGGAGGTATTTCCAGATGGTGGGCAGGATGACGGCTGCAGGAATAATAATAACATTATAAGTAGTCTTGTTTCAGTGATGATTTGGACAGAAAGTGAAATTCGAACTGAAAGGAGAGAGAGATCAGAGTTTTCTGATTATGATTAACATGAATTACGCAGAAAGTGGAAATGGGTAAATTATTGAATCAATTTGAAAAGAAATTGGTGGATAGATTTAACTGAAGTGAAGGGAAAGAGAGGGAGAGACAGAGAGAGAGAGAGAGAGAGAGAGAGAGAGAGAGAGAGAGATGACCAGGAACATTTTAACACTATTTTGCTCTATAAATGCCCAGACAGTGTGTGGTTTTCTTGAGGTCAGTCTGAGCTGCTAGGCCTGAATTTAGTGATGGAGCTCCTGAAACTGGAAAAAACATACTTACCATATTCAACCCCACTCAGGAAAAAAAGCAAGCCAATTGTGAGGAATGACAGTTCCCTCTTACGCCGGTAATCCATCCGCACAGTCTGATTTTCCCTATGTTTCACGTCCTGGGCTCCATTTCTCTCCAGTGTATGTTTTGTGAAATTCTCTCAAATTACAAACGTGCTGTTCGACATTAGAGGCGCGGCGGCGCGGGGGCGCCGGCAGGGGGCGCTGCGTCGGAGTCTCCCGCTCCACACAGTCCACTCTATCCCTGCACAAAAAACAAGAAAAAAATCGATTAAAACACTAATTAAAACTTTTTCTCCCCTTAAACCTTTTTCAAAAGCCGCAAACTCTCTTTTTTTCCGGATATGTTGCGATTGCTGTTCTGAGACTCTCCGTCTCTGAGGCTCTGAAACTTGAGCTCGAGCGCTAGGTCTGCCTGCATTATTTATACTGTTAAAAGAAAGATGAGGCGGAATTCAGTGTCTAAACAAGCTTTAATTTCGTCTACTTTGGTAAACTAACATCTATTTTTGAAAATATAGATAAGTGAATGCTTTATGAATTGCTGAGTTCCAGAGAAACAGGTTCTGTTAACAGTGGTGGTGACTGGAGCCAGATGTCTGAAGTGTTCAATGTCTAAAAAAACATAGAAAGTTATTACATGAAATGGTTATGAACACACTGTCTGATGCATGGGACATTGCTTTACAACAGTTTTTAGTTAAAATGTATTAGTATAACTTACTACACTATACAGGCAACAGTATTATGACGCCTGGCCATTTAAAATGGTGTTGGTCCCCCTTTTCAGTTATAACAGCTTACTCTCTTCTTGGAAGGCTTTCCACAAGATTTTGGAGTTTCTAGGGGAATTTGTGCCCATTCATTCTGTAGAGCTTTTATAAGATAAGACGCTGAGGTTAGACGAGAAGGTCTGGCTCACAGTCTCCGTTCCCAAAGGTGCTGGACGGGGATGAGGTCCCGGAGTCTGTGGGGTCAAGAAAGTCAAGTAAGAGGCCTACCCCAAAGATTTGTTTCATTTGTTCAGATTTACTACCATTTACCATCTAAACATTTCACATAAACCACTCTGATCTATTCACAGGAAACCAGTGGCAGATCTATTGTGTTTGTTTTAAAATTCTCCTTTAAACACTGCACTATCGACTCAGCCCCTGCTGATGCTAACAATCCATCATAGCGTGTTGAGTTTTTTATGGAAAGATGCCTAGCTTAGCAAGTTCATAATGTTCCATTATCCAATAAACAACCTTTAGATCTCATTTTGCATTCACCCTCAGGATCCTAGAAGAAAATGACCAGTCAGAATCAACATTAAAGTGCCTCCAAGCAGAAAGTAGCAGGGCTCAGCTGCTCGCTCTAGCCTGCTGAGTTTAAAGGTGAGATTTGATCACGTCGAACAGTGTACAGTAGGGTGTTTGTGATCTTTTGTTTGTTATTATTCTCCTGGAAAGTGACAAGGATCTGATTGAAAGGTATTTGTAGCGTGCTAGGCCCATTTAGCCCTGGCGGATGACAGGCAGAGCCCTACAGTGTTGGTATTGTTTTATATCCCCAATTCATGAATAATACATGTGACTTTGAATTAACGGTTCATGAATTATTCAAGCCCCTGTTGCATTGAAAAAGTGAAAGTAAGGAAGTTGTGTCATTCTGTGATGTCTACCGTCTTTGCCAAAACTGTCCTCCATCCAATACGGAGTCCTGAAGTGAGCAAATATGGAAAGGAGACAGCGGAGGACACACCTTTTGGGGTAAGGTGTTAAATTAAAATAAGGTAAGATAATAGCAAATAAACCTTTATAAATCCCACAAGTGGGAAATTTGTTTGGGGATGGCAGAAAGTGGACAGTGCAAAGTTAAGAGCAGCAAAATTAAGACAAACAATAGAATAGAATAAAATACTATGTCACTGCTCAGTATACAATGAATGTAAGACTAGATGCAGGCTTGGGCAAGTTGCATGTACACAGCGAGTATATGTTTATAAGTACAAACAGAATGGATGTGTAAGTAGAAATGAGAACACTATAGATACACACACACAGGTACACAATGGAGTGACAGGCCTTGACAGTTAGGCCTCGTCCACACGGACGTTTGAAATGAACACGCTCTGAATGCCATGGCGTTTTGGTGGCGTTTGGTAGTCTGACGCCGTTTAACGCCAGCCTGACGCCCAATCTGTAGTTTTGTGTACTATTTTAACGCCAAGAAAACGTTGCATGCAGCGTTTATTTGACGCCATCCGAACGACAGCCGCCCAAACGCTGGAGCTGAACGCCGTGTGGACGCTTTGATTTGCTTCAATGAGCAGAAAAACGGGCGCCGTTCAATAGGAGCTCACCTGGAGTCACGAACGCCAGAAAAACGCCTGGTTCAGACGTCTGTGTGAACGAGGACTTATGGTCCTGCATGGAGTTTAAAAGGAGATTTTCCCCCCAGGTTGGTCTACAGATACTTTTCCAGAGGTAGTGTCCCTTTTGAGGACAACATTTATAGAGTTTCAAAGGAAAACCTGAAACACAATTTTCATAAATCTGCAACCTATGGTTAGCTAATTTTTCAGCGTTCCACATAATGCTGCCTGCCTTCCCCTCACACTTACAGGCTATTATATCAGTTACAGCTTCATTGCAGGTGCACCTTGGTATGTGTGCAGGTTAGGGGTGTTTTAGCAGGTCAATGTGTGGTATGAGAACAGGGCCTAAGTGACAATATATAAGATATAATATGTATATACAGTATAAAACTCGCAATGTATTGGAAATGATAGGAAATGGATGTTCAGCTGCATTTTTGTCGTTCAATGAACTTCAAATGCCAATATCTGCTTCAGATTTTCACACAGATTTTTGATTTTTGTACTAATAACTTAAGCATAGACAAAGATGTCCATGCAAGCACCTTTATCTCTTTATTAACTCGGTCTTGAGCTGTACTGTGTGTGTGCTTGGGGTCATTGTTTTGTTTATCTTCATTTTCGTGGTAGTTAAGATGAAATTCTCCCGATATGTCGCACCATTTGTGTGGTTCTCAGTAAAGGGCATCCCAGTACTGTCTGCAGAGCGTCCTATATCAGGATGCTCCCACCTTCGTACTTCACTGCGGGTGTTTATGGGATCATACTCATAAACCTTCTCCCCCAGTTTCATGCAGAGGGCTGCAGCAGAGAGAACTGCAGTCCCTGGTGTTTTTCAGGTCACCCTGTAACTCTTTCAGAGCAACTGCTACCTTCTCTCTTATCTTCCTTATCACTGGAAGATAACAGCACTGCTCCTGCACCTTCACCACAGTTTCTGCTTGTCGTACGGAATATTCCCAACCAATGGCCATATCTTTAAAAATGACACCAGGTGCAGTTTGCATTATATATTTTATTTTTGGATTGTGTACTGTTACTTCACCCTTTACATTAATGTATGTTTTAATATTGTTTGTGAATACTTTGGGTTTGTTTTTCTTTCTTTTTTTAAACATACATTTTAATGTTTATATTTGCTTAATGTTTTGCTTCACATTCACATTAGGTGTGTGAATTAATGAATAATTAATAATAAAATTAGTATGAATCATAAAACCGCAAATAAACAATACAAACAAAAACGGAATACTGAGTCCCTGCCTCGCGTCCGCAGATCCCGGGATAGGCTCGAGATACCCACAACCTTGGTAAAGATTAACCGGTCACGGAAAACGAATGAATGAATGGCTTCCACTCATTGACATATGGAGTTAGGGTAACGTTCTGGTGGGCCAAATTAAACAGCACCCTCTGCACCTCAAAGGTATGACAAAAAGGTGCTAAGTGTGGGAAAACTACAAAATCCTGGCGAATGTTCCACCACCTAAATAACAATTGAGTGGTGGCTCTGTGGTGGCCATTGATAAACAGGGTAGAGAGGGGAACTCCGTAAACCTGCAAAATGGCCCATTTTGTTGGTGTTTCTGATAAAATGGCCAACCACCCAGTGTATCATAATTGACGTAGATCTACATAGTTCATGCCCCAGTGGGAGTTCACCAGAAATGAGTAAACTGCCAGTTGCGATAATGGTCCCACTGGTCATAATTACTGCCTTGCCTGGCAATGACTGTTCCTATAGAAACCCCCTGCCTGTAGGACCTAAGCCAGGCAAAAACAGGCCGCTCCCAAAACTGCCTCCATGGCTCCGTTCCGATCTGTGTGTGTTGGAGAAACCCGGGCCCTTTGCTGCTCCACTTGATTTGGTTCTGGAGCCTTTTTCCAGGCTGGCTGGGGTCCGGCAGGCATGCTCATGAGCCAGTCCCCTCGAGGATCATTCAGCGTCCCCGTTCACATCAACCTGCACAAGGTTCGGCGGCGGCGGACACGGTAAGGGCGGGGTCGCACCCTCACCACCCTGTCTGGCTTCATTTATATCCCTTTATTATCACCTGCTTCACGGACAAGGGTTTAGCTTCTTTTGCTTTTGCCCTCAGCATTAAGCATCGTGACTCACCTGAAACGTGAGGATCACACAGTTTCACCCAGAATGTGGTCTGAGTATTTTCGCTCATCAGCTTTGTGAAGGTGTATTCATACTTTGAGCATATGAGTTTATTAATTTTGTGCATATTAAAGGCAGAAAAGTAAGTTAAGTGTCAGTTCTACAGTTCTGAAAGTGTGAATCTGTGTGTATAAAGTTGAAAGAAATGTCATATAGTTACTGCAATAAAGGGAAAGTCAACACTTTTTTATTTCTGTATAATACAGCGCTTGATGTATTCTTTTAGGTGTAAAAATAATTAAATGTAGAGACACTTAGACTCTAAAATACATTACAAAGACTCTTAAAAATACATTAAAGGCCAAAACCTTCTCAAAAATATTAATAAAAATATCTCAGGTATCAGGCAGTGTATTCATGAATAACTTTCAATGAGGGAACTTTTAGAGCCGTTAAACTCTACACACGCCTGGTTCCATTCACCACCACTGTGAACAATGCAGACTTGTTAACAAATTGACCTCTTAATTATGCTACTACTAATGCA
The DNA here is from genome assembly GCA_037577145.1 of Brachypetersius gabonensis. NCBI lineage: Eukaryota > Metazoa > Chordata > Actinopteri > Characiformes > Alestidae > Brachypetersius > Brachypetersius gabonensis. Next base: position 15,512 of record JBBJLR010109296.1, on the reverse strand, counting down.
TCTGAACTGTTCTTGGCCTGTGTAGATTTAACCCGCTTGTAAACCACATCCCATATGTCGTATATCAAACATGTAACAGTCATTAACATGTTTCATCTTGTAATCAGTAAAGTAATTGGTCCTACCACTAGTTCTCCACATTCATGGGACCCGTTTACATATAAAACATCCACTCCTCATCCATTCAACAGCAAAGACACAATCTCTTTTTAGTTTAAGCTGAGGAACAATCTGAAATAACTGAGAAGTTAACTTTGAAGGAGCATATTGACAGAGCATAGCTATAATATATACAAGTGTGAGTCTTGGTAATGCTTAAAAAAAGAAACAAAGACACATTTAACTGGATTCTGTAATGAACCGGGAGGTGCTAGGACTGGAAATCATAATCTCTTTTCTTGATATCAGTTAATAATTAGGCTGCAGCATTGTAATCAAATTGTAAATGAGCAAGCGATCTTTTATTGACCCCAAGCCACAGCGTATTACAATCCAACTGGGAGGTATCAAAGGCATGAATTACTTTTTAGGATCGAAATAGAAAACAAAATAGGGCCCAAAATGGACCCCTGTGGAACACCACATCTCATAGTGGCAAATGTTGACTGAAAGTGTACAATTTTTAATATAAATAGTAAACCAAAACTCCCACAGAATGTTCCAAGTGCTCACTGAGAATACCATGATCACTGACATCAAAAGTAGTGCTAAAGTATAGCAGGACCTGGACAAAAGCTGACTGAAACCTGCTCAGGCTGTTTATGTAAGGGGTGTTGGTTCTCAAGCACTTCTCTCTGGGCTGTGTTCCTTAGGGAGCTGCTGCAGTACCCAACCTCTGCTCAGGGGTCTCTGTGGAGAAGAAATCATGCTGGTGAGAAGGTGAAGGCCCAGTTTCCCGTCTCCAGCGTGGGAGAGGAGAGGGCCTTGCTGCTGGGATACACCATGATGGCCTTCTCCATTCTCATGTACTTTGTGGTGGGAATTGCTGTTGTGAAGCCATGTTACCACAGGTCATTTTAAGGCTACTTTCATATAGACCACATAAAGCATAACATATTCATAAGGCAATTATTCCATCTAGCACCAGTTGTTATAACGGTTCCTATAGTCAATTCCACACCAAAAAGTGTTACAACAACTGATGTTTGCTGGGCCGAGCCTTTATTAATGTTTCTTCTAAATGTATTTTACATTTCTTCTAACTGTATTTGTCAGATGTCACCTTTTGTTGATTTTCTCAGTATAAATAAATACACTGTTTCCTAAATTGAACAAACTGGGAATTAGAATAGCCCATGGAAATGTGATGGTGTGCTATAGCATGTTTTATATTTTTAAATATGTTAACCTCATTTAAATCTATTCTCCTTAGAGAATATGTTTACTGTGTTTCTGCTCAGACTGTGTTTTTGAACAATGTTCAGTTTGGGGCGACCAATCAGACGAGAGCTCATTTACTTATATATTGGTGTGAAGTGTTTCTGAATGCTGACCACCAGCAGGTCCTGGGTCTGATTGTGATTTTATGTTGCCTTTGTTATTCAGTGACTGGGGAGAGGCCACCAACTGCTCGCTGACCCACGTTGCACTTCTCAATGATTCGGATGACTGCAGAAGTTTGATCACCAACCCTTGTCTGCAGGTGTCTGTTTTTATCTCAGAGTTTGGGATGAGAGCCCGGTTACACTACGATGAAGTGGCGGTGAACCTGAGCCCGGAGGTACAAAAACTACTACGCCCTACTGGTCACTGTTGGATCTTCATTGTTCTCTTAGTTCCTGGTCTCGTGTAAAGGGACCCCTTTTGACCAGTAATACTGCCGTCTCTTTTTTCCCCTTACAGTGTTTCTACACCCCTAAAAACCAGCAGAACAGGAGCGAGCTGGTGGAAGAAGCCCAGAAGATCAGGGACTTCATGTTAAGTCTGAGGGGGCAGGCCGTGGGGTGCCACCCCAGCACGGGGAGGCATCCTGAAGACGTGATCCTGAGGAAGAGATACACCCTGCGAAAGGCCCTGCTGTGTCTGCTGTGGCCCAGCCTCATGCTGTTTGGAGGGGGGCTGCTGGTGGGCCTGATCAGACTCGTACAGTGCCTGGCTCAGCTCTGCAACGAGGCCTCGGCCACGGAGGGAGGGGTGGTGGAGCAGACCACGCCGACGCAGGGCAAATTCTACCAGCCGCTGAAGTGGAGACCAGGGAGTCCCACTGTGGAGCAGGACCCAGGCACCTAACGTCCTATTACACACTAAGAGACTCTATATGGTACAAAGGCGCACAATTGACTGCTGTGGATTCACAGACAATGCAGAAATGTGTGCTTATAAAAGAGGCCTGAGGCAGTTTGATAAAGAAAGCTAGATCTACCAGTCACCCTGATGCAGGGGGTGGAATAAGGAGTTAGCGCTCAGTTCCGGGACAAAATATGCCGATTCCGCTGCTCAAGCATCCTAATGAACTACTGCAATTACACCAGGCAACACCAAACACTACATTACATTCTGTAGTGTTTCTTCTACAATCTCGGCATCGATTTTGGTGGTAACGTTTATTTTCAGGGAGCTGCAAGGGTTTAGTTAGAAACTTAATTTTTAGAAAAAACTAAACCTTGTTATACTTCTAGGTTTTGCATGTGAATATGTTGTTTGTTTGTTGTATGTGTAGATAACAGGGTCGCCGACTCGCATTGAGCAGGAGACACTCGCATCAGTGAGACTAATATGAAAATAACAGTAATATTACAACAACCTTATAATGAAAAATATACATAGAATTTAGTTTTTCTCGAGAACCAATGAAGGGAGGAAAAAACTGATTTTCTGTATCAGCAAAACTTAACTAAGAAACATCAAAAATTGCAATGAAACAGACCTTTCATAAAAAATCGATACCCAGTGTTAGTGAAGGATGAGATCAGTGAAATCAGGCAAAATGATGTGGACCACCATCATCTAACTGATCAGAACAAACAGACATATCTACTTGCCTGGAGAACAGCAGGGAAATGCAGTCTTACAGCTCCACTAAGTGAACTAAACCTAACTGAAATGCCACTGAACTTATAGGAGCTTACAGGAGGCCTGGTTTGACCTTGTTTTGCTTTGAACATCATTCTCGTTTTGAAGTTTGCTGCTGGCTGAAGGTTCACAACAGCTGATTAGTTCTTCAAAAGAATAGTGGTGGAGGAATTGCACCAATATGGCCAGTTTTACTATAATCATGGCTTACGCTGCCAAGCAAAGAACAAAAATAGAAGAGGAAAGTACAATAAAAACAAAGAATCGGTGTCTGTGTGGCTTTGCTGAAGAGATCTGCAAGCATTCTAAAGTTGCTCTTTAATCTCGTAGATCAGCGCTCCCCAACCTTTTTTGCGCCACGGACCAGTTTCATATAAAACAATATTTTCACTGACCAGTATATATACAACTAAAAACAGAGCATTTGTTTTTACTCATGTTTGCTAACTTATGGGCTAAATATTTGACTCACGGGTCTGCGGCCCAGCGGTTGGGAATCTCTGTCCTAGATCATTTTTTTGCACTGTGTCGCTAACATGGCTAAGAAAAAGTCCGGGTACATACAATATTTCAACCTACAAAACACTTACATGACTATGGCATAAGCACGTTATGTCAGGCATCATATGCTTGTGTTTCTTAACAGATTATGTCCATTAATGTAACAGTGTTTGACCATAAATTAGCCTCAAACTACATCATAGCATCATTATAGCATCTGTCATGCTACCGATAACATGACGCTGTTAAATCAATGCACATATTCATGTACTGTATTAATGGCATGCTTATGGCAGTCTTATGTAGCAGGGACCAAGTAAAGTCTGCAAAATCTGACATGCTAAGTTGCTAACCAGATGCCCTGGAACTACGCTAATAGCTTATGCTGTAGCACTAGCTGACAATATCACAGGGAGTCCAGTAGCAGTTCAGTAGTTGTGATAGCAATCATAAGTGTATATTTTTGTCAAGCAGCAACGCTGCACTATTAGCAGATGTTACAGTTGTGGATTTAGCCATCAAAGGACTGAGTAACTTTTAGTTTATCTTATTAAATTAACCTTTTAATATTGAATAAGATTTACTACCTGCAGGGAGATTTTCTATTGTTTTTTCCTAGAGATCCAGTTCTAACATTTTATCTGGGTTCATGCACATAAAGTACAATAACAACTATTTTTACTCTCTCTTTATTCAATAGAACTATTGTGCCATTAGGACTGATCCATGTAAATGAGCTCTGTTCTGATTGGCTGTTGTGTGTTGAGTATTTAAAATGCTAATAATGCCAGCCTAAACGGACAGGACAAAACTGCTGTAGATTGAATAAGACATGAAGAAATGCATTGTTCTTGTGACATAATAAAAAAAAATGTAATCAAAACGATCTGTTTTAGCAGCTTCATTTCAGTACATGGATTCTTTGGGCTTGAGTGGGTTTTTGTTTATCTCCCTGAATTATTAAGCTTAGCTTATTACCTGCAACTCCATTTCAGGGCCAGCTCTATTTATTTTTTTGCTTGAGGTCCACTTATAACATTTCTGTGGGTTTATGTACCAAAACAGCTTTTTATATTGTGCTTTTATATCATGTACTTATAAATGGGTCAGGATAAATGGGTGAAGCAAAACCACTATAGGTTGAGAAGGTGGATGTGAATAAATGTTTAAAAAAATGTTTTATAAAAACAATGAATTCTAAATTTGATTAAACTCCATAGATTTCCATAGATGGAATGTATGGGCTGGGGGTTGAGTGGGACATAAACTCTTTTTACATAAAAAGTCTGTTTTCCATGATATGGACGCTAATGATTGCATAGTTAATACTGAGGTTCTTTTGCCATTTAGCTCTTGTGGCAGTGAATTTTCTCAGACTTCTGGTGCTCACAGCTCCTACAGTCTCTTGTTTTTCTCCAGCTAGGCTATCAAAAGCCCCTGAATCCATGAAAGCGATTCACTTTAGTCCAAGTCTTCACTGTGTCATTTGGGCATCTTGCTGATGTGCTCACAAAGGATGGAGAGGTACTGTGTGAGCTTGACCATGAAGATAATGAGGCCTCCTCCAGCCAGCATGCAGGAAGGCCAGAACAGGGAGTGGAAGACGGCGCTGGAGCCGTACAGCCGGCTCAGGAGAGCAAGGCCCTGCTGCTCCACGGGGTCGTAATAACACCTGACCTGCTGCTGCGCCTTCAGCTTCTCAGAGATGTTCACCATCATGGCCTGCACGGCCGCATGCTCCTTCTGACACTTTGGGACGTAGAAGCACTGCAGAGAAACACATAAAACAAACAGTGTCCCATCAGTGACTTCATTTTATATCATTTTAAACATTCATTCATTTTAAGTAACTGCCTAATCCGCACTAGGATCGCGGGAACCCGGCGCCTATCCCGGGGTCTACAGGCGCGAGGCACAGAAATGACTCTGGGCAGAGTGCCAGACCACTGCTGGGCACACACACACACACACACACACACACACACACACACACACACACACACACACACACACACACACACGTGACGAATAAAGAATCTTGAACCATTCACACACACTCACACCTCTGGTCAAAATTTAAAAGCCCCAATTTATCTGATGCCCATGTCTTTGGACTGTGGGAGAAACACGGAGACCCAAGACACCACATATTTAAAAATTCAATTCCCTGCCAAGATGTGCAACTCGGAGGGTCATGGGACTAAAGTATTGGGACACAGTGGTGAGGTGTACGGTTCTCAGGGAATAACTGTGGAGTTGGAAGTGTCTGAGCAGAGTAATCGCTCTTGGAGCCAGGGGGCTCAACCCCGGTGTGGAATTAGAAAAAAGTGCGTCCAGGTCGGCTGCAGCCTGCCCTGAGTCCCCTTGTGTGAAAAAATCCAGAAAAATATATATTTATTGCCGCAAAAAAGCAAAAAAAAAGGGCGAAGGATATTTGCAATTTCCGCGTAGAACTATGGGGATTTCCAATCACACACTCACACCTCTGGTCAAAATTTAAAAGCTGTAATTTACCAACCTGTGGGAGAAACCCGGAGAACCCGGAGGAAACCCACGCCACCATAGGGAGAACATGCAAACCCTGGAGGTGTGAGGCAACAGTGCTAGCCACTGCACCACTGTGGGTGCCCCATTACACACACAAACATGCTTCAGTCAAAAGTTCAGTCAACGTCTGTATATACTGTTCAAAATTTTTAACTATTTTTGGTCATTAGAACTCATTAAACTCCCATCCTCTGCGTCAGTTTTGTTCGTAAGGTGGGCTTTAATAACCCCAGTGGCAGAAGACCAATATATCTGTCTGAACTTAGAGCTCTTCACAGTTTTTGCAAATTAATTTAATGCAATATACCATCACTTGTTTCAAAACATCCTGCAACCTAAGCTGCAAAATCAGATTCAAATTCAATCAACTCATGTACATTTATCCGTCTGTCAGTGGATCCCCGCCCACTGAAGTGACATGGAGTGTTTCAGCGTGGACTGCTATTGAAGGGTTAAGTAAAAAGAAGCCCAAAAGAAGCCAGAGTCGTTCTTAAAGCAGCCTGACCTCCGAGCTGATGTCCTGCATCTCCTCGTTGTAGGACAGCAGCCCTACACGTCCCGTGGCGTTGATGCTGACGTAGATCTGCAGGCATGGGTATCTGGAGCTCCTCCAGCAGTCTGGACCACAGCTGTACGAGCAGTTAACCTCCATGGTCAAAGAGGAGTTCAGTATCGTGCAGATGCTCTCCTCAGTCCACACACTGGATACAATGAAGAAAATAAATGCTCAAGCAAATCTATGCTTCTGAAGGAGGGGGTTTATGTGGTTTTATCAAGCAAAAACAGTCTGCGTTTTACCCGTGGCTTTAAGAGTAAAATACGTAAATAACACCTGCTTTAAACGGCTGCTTTGTATTATGCCTGCACAAAGCATTCCAGGTTGAAACACTTCTTAAAACTTCTAAGCACTGTAAGCCACTGTAGACTACAAAGGGTGTAAATGTAAACGTATTGGAGTTAATGACATCATTGAAATTAGCTGTTTTTGAAGCGTATCTTTACGTATCTGTATATGAACAATACTGAGAGGGGGTTGAATAAATGGATGTGGCTAAACTGCTGTAGGATACAATGTCGCTATGTGTAAATGCATTGGAATTATTGACTTAAAAATACATTCAAAATGCAGTATTTTTGACGCATCTCTTCTGTATATGAACTGTACTGGGTGGGGAGGGAATGAATGGGCGGGGCTAAACCACTGACCACTATTTCAGATGAAAATATATGTAAATGGATTTAATTATATCATAAAAACAATATACTTAAAATGGGCTGTTTTTAAGCATATCTTCTATACAGTAATCCCCCGCTTTTCGGGGGGGTTATGTTCCAAGAGCACCCTTGTATAGTGAAAAAATGTAAACCCTAAATATGCCCCCAAATCTGATTCCAGAACACTTTAATTTCATTTTAAACTCAGTTTAATGCATTACCCTTAAAGGAAAGGTAAAGCTGTATTCACCTATTCTTAAATTTAAATACCACACCAAGATATGTAACTCGGAAAGTCGTATTGGGACACCACGGTGAGGTGAACGGTTTTCGGGGAATAACCCCTGATCTACTGGGGCTAGAAATACAAATGAGGGCTCGTTGGAAAGATCTCCTGGTGATCTACTGAACTGTGGAGTTCGAAGTATCTGAGTGCTTGCACCGCAGAGAAATCATGCTTGGACCCTGGTGTGGAATTCGAAAAAATTGCTTCCAGGTTGAGTACCCTTGTGTGAAAATATCCAGAAAAAGTATATTTATTGCCATAAAAAAGGAAAAAAAGGAGGAGGATATTTGCAGTTTCCAAATAGAAGTATGGGGATTTCAGCGTAAAAGAGTTTGGTTCTCAAAAAAAATCAGCGAGTGAACAGCATGGTTGAAGTATACCATATATTTAATATTTTTATATACTTTTTCTATGACATGGGCCCTTTAAAGCGCATCTAAATGAGGTCAACCAGGTGATGTTGCTGCTACCTTTCAGCGTAGGAGCGCACCATGGTGATGCAGAGCATAAAGTACATCATGATGGAGCAGAAGACCATGCTGACACCCAGCAGAATGGCCCGATCCTCCCCGGCCTTCAGTGCCGTCTCTGTCCGCTTCTTATCCATCAGCTCAGCGCCCCGGAACCTCTGGTAGATGCTCCTAAAGAAATACAATTGGATAATGTTTCCTATAAATTGTATGTAATCTATGGGCTGTGCAGATTCTACAAAATCACATGTAAAATAAGTATCCATGTGCAGCCAGGAACGCCGATAATGGCCCACCACTAATATATACATATATATATAAAACCCTTAGTACCCTTGTAGCATCTTGTTGCCCCAAGAGAGTTTTTTTTTAGTGGGGCAGTGGAGGGGCCAAAATAATGGTTTGTTGCCTCATGGCAACACCATGAGGGTTAAAATGAAGAGTGAATGTTTTATTTTTCCAGTAATATTACTAAACAGAATGACGTGTTCCGCTCAGTCTCTGTGTGAATATGCAGCAATACTTACCTTCTTTCATTAACATTGTCACCAGCTTTTCTCCCCGCCACGAGGAACATCTTCCCTGACACGTCGTACTGAGATGGGCTGCGAAAAGTGTTCTGGAAAGACCTGTGAGAGACAGAGGCCGAGGTAATGGTCTTAACAAGAAGACTCACATCAAAATAATCCCAGGCTTATCACTACGAATCTAAACCAAGCCTTAATTTTACTCCTTAAAATTTTGACCTTAATTTCCTGTACAGGAAAAAGTAAGGGAAAAGTGCAGAGATTAAAGGCTAAAACAACAGAATTTTTCATTTACTTTTTAAAATTTGCCCCTTAAATAATATAACCTCATGAATTAATGCCTTCAATTTAAGAGTAAGGGGTTTCACACTCATGCCTTAAATCTAATTTTAAGGTAAAATTAAGGGGTCGGTTTCACAAATTAACGGCCACTTAATTCAAATGAAGGGGTTTGGTGTATTTTCATGGGTAAATTAAGGTTGTGTTAAGCACATTTTAAGTACGTTGTGTTTCGTAGTGTATCCCTGAGACGTGTTTGCCGGATATGGTGTGAAAATGGAAACGCAAAGCCACCCTGCAGTTAGCATTATGCTAATCCCGTTATGTTAAATCATCATACACTCGCCTCAAATTGTGTTCAGTTGTGTAGTAATCTGTAATTGATTTGTTTTTGTAGTTTCTGACACTGCATGAAACACCTATTTGCCAAAAAAAGTGAACAAATGCACATATTAAGCTGCTGCTGCTGTTATTAGCTAAATTTGCGCTAAAATCCCAATGTCATCCATTAGCTCGCTAGCATGCACAAAAAGTCAAAAGAATTCAATTCTTTTTGTCATATTCTGATTCAAATTGTTCCCTTATATGAGGTAATGTGTCCCTTTGTTCCTCAGTATCATTAAAATTCATGCGAACATGATGGTCCCACAAGGCGAAGTCGCTGCACCATGTTTGGTTAGCCTCCAGGAACGGCACTAATTTCCAGCCTATCCTCTAGCCACTCTGGCTTTGTAGTGTTAATCCTTCAATATCTGTCCACGCTGCAGCCGTAAATTAGGATCTAAACACGCTAACAGAGTGCTTTTCAACACAGCCTCATTAATATTTATAGTACAAACTGCTGGGAATGAATAAAGCTTGCTCTCGGGGACGCCCAGTCAGTTTACAAAGTAAAAGAGAAGCATAAAGTCCTTTGGTTTCTAGCATGACCACGTCTGTGTCGAAAGACCCTTATGGAATACATTGGTGATTCCATGGAGCAGTCAACACATACAGGAGAAACAGCAAAGGTCAAACATTGCATTGCAGAAGAATGCAGCAGTTCTGGCACTTTATAGAGCAACTTATCTATCAGCAGAAACTAACACCTAATCCTATCCATCTCTGTAGAATGGCATCCACTATATATGTTGTCTGGAATATCAAATGGTATTGAAGATAAATGTAAGGGAAAACTATACGTTGAAATATTCTGTGGAAGAAAATGAATTCTTTTGAATTGGATATGAGTCCCAATGCAAAAACTCTGGTTTAAGGTCAGATTTGAATATGTGTCCCTGGACTATCTGAGACATTGGTAGCACTGCGAAGAGAATGAATTTTATAAAACATGGGATGGCATATATTAGGTTATATGTACTTTTGCAAGAGGCTCATTCCTCCGCAACCTGTATAAGTAGCCATGGTCAGCTTGAGGTATTGCCTTTCTACAGTACCAGTCAAAAGTCTGGACACACTTTCTCATACAAGGATTTCCTTTGTGTTTATCATCAGCTACATTGTAGATTAATATTGAAAACATCACCTGTTGCTCTGATGCAGCTTTGCACACTCATTTTTTCACTCAGATTCCTGAGGAATGGACCTGGAATGGTGTTTAATTAACAGGAGTTTCTTCATCAAGAGTTCATTAGTGGAGTTTCTCTCTTCTTACTGTGTTTGGGATCATCAGCTGTGAGTCGGGTTGGTCCACAGTTAGTGATCCGGTTCCACTACGGTTCTACTGCACATTATGGCAAGTCCATCATTCCCTGATTACAGAACAGAGTCTGGTTTCTTTAACTCTATTTCTGTTTACTGCAGAATTCCAGGAGTTCCTTCATCGCTTAATTCGTTTTCAATATTAATCCACAATGTAGAAAATAATAAAAACAAAGAAAAAACATTGAATGAGAAAATGTGTGCAAACTTTTGATTGGTAGTGTATATCTATGAAATTGTGATCCGAGTTGTTTTGTTTTGTTCTGTTTAGTTGTACTGTTCACATATTTTGGTCTATGTTTCTTGCATTATATTTGAAAATCATCAAATATACATGAATAAGATGGATAAATGGACAGGTGGAGAGATGGACAGATATTCTTGGAACTACATTTTTTTTTACTTTTCCCCATTAGTTTGATCCATTATAAGAAGGTTATATCACTATTGTTGAACTTTTTATTTACTGTAAAATAAAATGTACTTTCATTCCAGAAAGGTTTGATTCAGGATGTAAACAGATAATAAATAAATGCATAGAGACGCATCTGCAAAGCGTCCGCAGGTCCTCCACTAAATCAGTCAGCAGAAAAAGCAATAAGGAGACGTACCTCTGGTGCATGGTTTTTCAGACGTTTCGAATGAAGCCCAAACTTTACATGCAAAACCTTTAAAGACATTCAGAAGTTCTCCTTTAAAGCTCACTACACCGTCTGACCAGCAAACGCTGAGCGGCCCAGTCACCAACTCTGGGCAAACAACTCATGACGAAAACAAATAATCCGGCCAGACAGCATGATGGATCTGGTCATATTCATGTGCAGAACACAATAAAAGTGCTAACGAAAGACATACCTGCTGAAATCTGTCAGCATAAGCTCATAGCACCTCCACTTCACGAGTGACTGAACAGGAATGGTGGAGCAAGTCGAGTTCCAATCATATTTAGCCCTCATTCATTACAAGTCAGGGAGTGCTTGTGCATATTCAAATGAAGCCTAAGTGTGAGTTATGAGGTGTGAGCTACTGAGAGGTTGTCCTCGAGGGGCTGAGGGTCGATAGAGCTCCACTTAAGAGATTGCCAGGCCCATTACAAAGTGCGATAAGATTTACTATTTCTACAGGTTGGTATGCAGAGCTCCACAACACACCCACCACGCAACCCCACCCCCACCCCCCTCGCAACTCCACCTGGAGACTGTAGACCATCTGTTGATGCATAGTTTGTGCCTCCGGCCCTTTATCACCACAGAGACACTCTTGGCTGGATTTTTTTGGGTGGCAGACAGAAACTGACCAACAGAGGGGTCAGAAAATTGCATGGCAACAGATGGGCAGCAGTCTATGACTACACATCTCTACAGTGGAGCTATAATGTTGGTAGAGGGCCAGTAACAGTTACAGGGACAGTGAGTTACTGTGACAGCAATATGCAAATGTCCTCTTTAAAAATAGATTTTCCCAGTTATCTGGCCAAATGTTGATCTGTTCCACCAACTAGGCACACTCATATGAGTCTGCCAGCTTTGGAGGGAAGTAGAGTTAGCCCTCACACTTCCCATTAAGGGAGAGGGAATCCTAGTGGATCAAAATTCAGATTTCCTGATGATCATGATCAGATTCTTCTTTGTGGTGTGAGCTTGGAGCATCCTGGCAATTGTCAGACAATACAATAGACAGAATAATGTAATCTCTAGGGATGCAAAAGAGTTAAAAACATGATTGTAAGTTGTTAAAAACATGCAATAATAATAACCACTACAAATTTCTTTTAGGTCTTAGAAACAAACAGAAGAGAATAGAAGATCTTTGAACCAGGGAGAACTTTCACTATAGTCTCCGCCCACACGTGGGTGGAAAAAACCTGCATAGGGAGGGGGTCTGGAGAGCGGCCAAGCGGCCAGTCGCCAGCACGGCGAGGAAAAGAGCAACGAACGGAGTGTAGGAGAACAAACACCGGTTCTAGACTGTTTTACACTGTTTATATTTACTGAAATCAGAGTTTACTGATACACTTTGAGTTTTAAGGGTTAAAAATGATAAGCATTGGATTGATTTACACTGGAATGCTATGTAAAAATAATCACATTTTACACTATTACACTATTATTTCACTGTATTTCTAACCCTACAGAATACTTTCATAATTCTAATATATTTATAGATGTATCAACACTGACATTTAATAAAAATATTGCGCTCCTTTCGTTTCGTCTCTAGTAAACCCAATCATGTCATATAGTATTAATGTACAGAAATGCACAGTCAGGTTCCTGAAATCAGTGGAATGCAACAGATTCAGAGCACAAACACCTTCCTAACGGGTTCTAAGAGACCTGCAGAAATGTGAGAACTCCAGATTTGCCAAGCTGATTTGAAAGCACAAGAATTACTCCAGCCTGTAAATCTTACATCAGATTTGTTCCTGATAGGCATGCGGCCTTCAAGCACTGCTTAAAGTTTTAAAAAATGCATTGGACTCAGCAGGAAGGCAACATCCATCCTTCCTGAGCAACGGCAACACAGCCGGCGTGAGAGAGCGATATCGCACTGTGAAAAGTTTTCCTTCTTCACACAGGTTTGGAAGCCCCCCCACCCCTACCCTCCCACACCCACCCTTCCCCTCCCACACCCACCCTTCCCCTCCCACCCCCACTGTTTCACTCTGGGTGACTCATAAGAAGGCCAAAAAGCATTCACGAACACAGCATGCGCACTACCTGCTCCAATCGATCCCTTTACTCTGAAACCAGATGCTAACAGCCCCATCTGCATGCTCAAGGTCTTCTTGCTTACCTGTATTGATAGCGTCAAGCGGGGTGGGGGGAGGGTGGGGGTCGCCGGCAAACATGTTCGGTCGATACCCGTCCACCTTTTCCCCCTGCTGCTACTGAGAGTGCTCTAGGAGCTGAGAAGGCTTTTAAAGACCCGTTAGAGCCGCTTGCATGATTTGTAGCTTCATGTATTGTGCTCTTTGAAGAAAAACTGCAAAGGCCAGGAGTTTCCTACCTAATGAACTACAAAATGGCCCCAGCTTTATCTTGCTTCCCTGCCTCTCGATCTGACCTTGTGGAGTCGTTTGAACCCACTTATAAGGAGACGGGAATCAGCAGGGTCAAGCTTTTTCGTGAGACTCCACTCCTGCTACAGAATCCTAGCAAAAAGACTTTTTAGTCCTTTAAAATTGGCAATGAATCTAATTTGTGCCTTTGCTTCAACTGTGGTCAGCTAAGATGTTGCCTACTATATGGCGTCCCATATGAAAAAGAAATGCATAAAACTATTATGTTGCTTATATGTTGCAAAACACATATGCATTTTACATGCAGTTTGACTTCCCTATCCTATATATGAGGTTCTAATAGAGCATATTGAAACATTGTACATTTTACGTGGATCATATTCATATAAAAAAGTCATTGCTAGTCATTGATTTGGTTTATTTGAGATTACTTTACAGCTCAACACTGTCATAATTGTGTGATGATGTAGAGTTTGCACAATGCTAATTCATGCACATATGTTTAGCTCCATTACCTCTTATAGAAAAAGAGCTAATGTAGTCATATGTCACATGTCTTAGGGAGCAAAGGGGTATAAGAGTTATTTTGATCTTCTTGCCAAACTGTTTTAAGTGACGGGATGAAGGTTTGAGAGTTTGCGAGCTCTTTTAAAGCACAGGTGCTAGCTTGTTCGCATATTGACCATTATAGCGCTTCCCAAAGACGTACCGGCAGTAGCCTCAGACTGATGGATAATCAATATCAGAGCTTCCTAAAGCCCTCAGAAGAACATTAAGGGAGGCGTTGCCCTTTGCTGACTTGCTGTTCCTTGCAGAAATCATAGCATTTATATGGGACGCAGTGAAGCAGATGAAGGGGTGCCTCAGTGCCTGGAGAAGCTAAAAGTGCTTGCTACTACGAGAATCATTTCTTATTATCTTTCTTCCAGGTTGACTAAGGGCAGTTTCTCACTGGCTGTGGATCCAGTGTAGTACCTTTTAATGGGCTTCTGCGTCTATTCATTTAAACACTGTTATAATCTCCCTCGACCACTCATTAGCCGCACGTGTCATTTCTTTCCTCCACTCGCTTTAACAACAGCAGGTCATCCAGTGTCTTGAGATGCGTCCTGCCAAATATGATCCACTCTCGCAATACCTAAGTGCACTATTCAGCTAAAGTTACCAGGTGAAGTGTAGTTTGCTGTAGCCACAGGGGTTTTATTAATAATAAAAGGCCTTCAGGCTCCATATATAGCCTTGAAACAGCAGCTGAAGTGCCCGTGTGGAGATTTTCTGATTCAATCCAACTGAAAAGATCTCAGATAGTGTGAGTGACCCAACACCATGGAGTTATGTAAAGTGTGTTAAACCCTGACATTCACACCTGGTGCTTGCTACCATGCATTTCAAAGCTTGCTTTGGGCGTCCTAGACACTCAGCTGCTGTATGTGCAGAATGTTCCACGATGTATTTTCTGCCACATTGTTTGGGTGATTATGGCGGCGTGACCTGGTCCAGAATGTTTCTTTCTTTAAAAAGAACCTGCAGCATGTAGCCTAGCGCTAACCACTGGCAGGTCACTGGCATTTTGCTGGTTGTAAACGTGTAGATGTTTGCGTAGGTGTTTGTTTGATTATTTGTACTATTCAGTATTGATTCTTAAATGATAAGTGAGCTGCTTTGAAAGAAACCTTACAACTTTGAGGGCAAAATCAAAGGCCTTTTCTGTCCATAATGAAACATGCTTATAGCTCCAGCGGAGATGAAGGGGGGCTGATGCTCTTATACAGAGCAACTTACAATCACTAGTTACAGAGACAGTCTCACAGTCATTGGTTACAGGGACAGTCTCACAGTCATTGGTTACAGGGACAGTCTCACAGACATTAGTTACAGGGACAGTCTCACAGTCATTGGTTACAGGGACAGTCTCACAGTCATTGGTTACAGGGACAGTCTTACAGTCATTA
>JBBJLR010109274.1:0-22478 GCA_037577145.1 Brachypetersius gabonensis | reverse complement strand
TCTGTTTCCACGTCAACGGATTCATGTTCTGTGTTCTGTTTTCCCACGTATTTAGGGCCTGAATTCTGTGTCTGTTCTGTCGCGGCGACATTAACGTCATTTTACTCCTGTATGCTCACAGGGCTAACCGTGACACCATTATAATGCAGAACCATTTAAACAGCCAAAGAACCATTTACATTAAACATATACACTGTGACAGTGACAGGAAGTGTAAGCGGGACAGGACTAAAGAAAGAGCGCCAAAAATCACAACAGCAACAGTCAATAAGTGTGCAAAAATGTAAATTATTACTGCTTGACATTGTGGTTCTGTATGTAACAATTGTCTTTGCTAAAGAACATGTGAAAAAAAACGCTCTTTAAGCATGTAGAAATTAATTGTAAACCTGGGCTTAATCCACTCATAACTTTACAGACAAATCAATTTGCCAGGAGGACAACACTTAATAATTGTATTGCACTCTGTTCTCAAATCTTAGCTCTTGAATAAAGTACGTTGAAAAGTGGACGGTTGAGATTAATAGACTTTTGTGTTCTCCTGTCCGGCAGCTCTGGAGGCGACGGCTCGGGTAGAGATTTCCTATCGTAAAGCTGAGCTGACTGCAGACTCTTATCAGCAAGCCCACAAGGCAAGGGCGCTTTTCAGCTTTCAAATCATATGCTAGTCAAGCGGCAGAGGAATGATAGGCTCAGCTACATTTCAGCCACCAGTGGGTTCACACGCCGGGCCAGGCTCTTTATTCTTCAACAAGGTGATGCCAGCAAGATACAAGTTTAAGAATCCAACACTTAAGCAAATTTAGAATGCTTCTGATGTAGTACTGTGTCTGTAATGCATGTAATACATGCCTGCAAGGTTTCTTTAGATGGCCCCTTACCCAGGCAGTCAAAATCCCTTACACAGGCAGTCTAAACCCTTTACTCAGGCACTCAGTCAGTAAACAAAGGTTTATAAACAGATATCTATCAAATTTATACCCGAGAAGCCTACAGATGGTGGAGAGAGGCCATCATTCAGGAGAAGTTTATTTATAGGGCTTTCATAAGCTTTAATGAATTAAGTCTAAACATCTCTCTATCACTGTATGGTGTATAGTATATATGTAGTCCATAAATATTAAGTAGTAGCTAGGCGGCTGTGGCTGACACGAATGTGGACTTGGAACAGTGAGCTAAAGTGCAGCCTATCAGCACTGGTGTAACAATACTCAAATATTTATGTGCTGCAATTATATACACCACATGCTGCCTTCAGGAAAAAAGTGTGAACAGTAAACTCGCCTACTGTGAACAGTAAAATCACAGAAGTAATTATAATAATGCATTTCTTTACTGATGACGTATAATGCAGACTCTCTTTTATGTGTCTATTTATAGCAAGTGGGGAAGAAAAGCACAGCTGCACACATAAGTCACTTCACTATTGGCAACCAGTTTTTTTTGTGCTACAGCTCAGGAAGGCATGCGAAACTTTAATTTGTGATAGTTAAGTCATGGCCATAAGGCATGGGAAAGGGACAATTAAGTCATTCCCACCCCTGACTAAGACATGACCATGACTTAACCATCACAACTTCATTTTCATGCCTTATTAAATTGTCTTGCCTAATTATTTATTCCACATGCCTTAATGGCAATGCATTGTCTTATAGAGAAAGGATGTCACTTTATAGAGTGGGACTCTGTAAACAAACCTAAGCAGCAGCTTGTCTGTCATTAGATGAAAATGCCCATATGTTAGTATATATTTAATTACATATTTCAAATGTTGACTGATTGCTGCAGCAGGATGAGAGATGAAGTGTGCATTTTAACTGCTCGCATACATCTAAACGCTGCAAAACTCACTGAAAGGCACTGTACCTTGCAGCAGGTCACTAACTCCAGAACCACTGTTGATTTTTTTAGGGCTGAAAAAAATGTTCTTGAGCAGCTCGGTCACCCAATCTGAACCTCCCTGAGAAACATTTCTCTTATTGCAGGACAGGAATGAAGAAAAGAGTCCCTAATTCAAGAAGGACCTGGAATAACCACATTACAGGACTGACAGTGTCCCCAGGTGGTTTCTATGGTTTCTAGGTCTGTGAATCCATTAACATGTTTAAATTTACAGCATTTAGCAGATGCTTTTATCCAAAGCTTCCATTCCCTAGCTACAGGGGACAGTCTCCATTGAGCAACTTGGTGTTAAGGATTTTGCTCAGGATCCCAGTAGTGGTATGCTGAAGGAACCCATGACCTCTTGGTTCAGAGGCAAGTATCCACCTACTAGGCCACCACCTCCACCACCAACATGTACTATTGTAAGTGCACAAGCAGCATACCTGTAAATACCTCTTCAGATTTATAAAGATAAGAGAGGCAGAAAACGTTGCAGATTTAATTTACTTAAACTGTGAAAAGACAATAAATCTCCCAAAAAATATTTGCCAGTTAAGTGACTCCAACAAAAACTGCAGAGTGAATTTTGCGTTACCTGCATCAGAGGGTTTATTGGTGACCTGCAAGGCAGCAGCAGAGGGGCATACATCATGTATTTAGAAAGAAATCTGATTATTGGCTTATTCATGTACACCCAGAGTTTTCTCATTATCGGGTTGCCAAAGTGTGTCAGCATGTCTCCATGGAACAGAATGGAGGAATGACAGATGATTTGATCTGAGGCTAATGGATATTTTTAATATTATTATTTTTGAGATCTGGAGCTACTCTTGCAACATTTGGGGCTGTAGCCTTGGGTGTCCAGGTCTAACGAAGGGAAGTTACAGATGTGAATATTTCAATCTTTTTTTTCTCAATTTTAAATCTGGTTTGCTAGATTTGTGAGTACACAAACAAAGATCTTAACCGTCCAGTTATTAACTTAATATTCCAATTACGTTTTACTGACTATGTTAATCAGATTCAGTGGATTTAGCTTTAGGTTTGGTAGAATTTAATTTAATTAGCATGTGGAATGACATAGTTGCATTTATTAAGACTGTTCTTCATGATCCTTAGAATGTAACGCCCATTTTGAAAATATTTTAATAAAATACTGGTTTTAATAAATTGTATTAATGTGCTTAGAAAACCTGCCATTCTTTGTGTTGGATGTAAAAGCTTTCACTGAACATTTTGGAAAGAAGTCATTCTTATTGTCTTCAAGGGTTTTTTTGTCAAGTCAAGTAACTGTTTTAAAATTGCATGTACTGTATTGGACCTGGAGTCTTCCTGTTTAAAGAAGTGTTTTCTGGGCACAGGTGAAAAGAAAATAGTATGCCTCGATATCTTCAGGGTGATGCTGAAGGCTGTGTTGCCTAAAAGTGCTGTTAACGGTCACAGTTCATCGTTGTGTGTGCAGTCGAGTGAAATCTGCCAAAAAATGAGGCAGTTTATGAACTGACAAAAAATTTAAATCATTCCTTTAAAAGAATTTTCTCTTTTGCAGTCAAAATTGATTGCGCCGTAAATTCTACAAAACCATGGGTATTAATGGAGTCTTGTTGCAGCTATAACACTCCCATTTGCTGCTAGGATAGGCTCCACTCTTATGGCAAGGCTGTCTGCCAGATTTTGGAGTGTTTCTATGGGAATTGGTGCCCATTCAGACAAAAGAGCATTTGTGAGGTCATCAGCTGGCAGAAAGGTGTTCAGTTTGGTTGCGGTCAGGGTTCTGTGTTGACCATGGTCCTCTACATCAAAGTCATCAAACCGTGTATTTATGAACCTCACATTGTGCACAGTGGCACAGGAACAGGAAATTGTATTAACATTACTCTTCACTAGAGCTGAGACGGCTTCCCCAAACCCTGACAAAACATCCCTAGGCTGTTATCCATCCTCCACCAAACTTTACTGTTGGCATTATGCATTCCAGTAAGTAGTGTTCTGTCAGCTGCCAAACTCAGATTAGTCCATCAGACTGCCAGACAGTGAAGCATGACTGAGCTTTTGTTGCTCCAAGATGCTTCCAGTTGACCGGGGCAGATCTATCAGGGCAGAAATGTCGCAAACTGACTAGGTGACATCCTACATCAGTACCATGTTTAAAGTCACTGAGCTCTTCAGTACAGTACTGCCTGCCAGTGTTTGTCTATGGAACACTGTGGCCCATTTTATACATTTGTTAGAAACAGGTGTCCCTGAAACATCCAAACTCGATAAGTAGGAGAGGTGCCCACTTATCCACATCAAAAGTTTAAAATCGAATAATCATTTTATTCCATAACTTAAACAGTGTAGGACTGTGCATTTGTGGAGTGAAGAGAAAAGAAGTATTGCTACATTTCAGCATATTTATCTTAAGGTTAATTTAGTGAAGCAAATATAAACAAAGCAAATGTAAAAAGAAAATAAATGTCAGTGACGTTTTATGTTCCTCCTTTCTATAAAATGCTATACTTTGGACAACAAAGTATTTAACACTGTATGGAATGATAGGTTATGCTGAAACTGCAGCAGGGATGAGAACCCTCAGAGAACCTGAAATTCTGCCCCAAAGTCAGCTGTGGCAGAGTGGTGGGCATTAAAGCTGTAGAAGACGCTTTCACATCACATCAGTGCAAAGGTCCCAGTTAAGAGGCACGTGAGTGTGATGCCGGCACACATCTCGTTACTCTTCTTCTTCTCTGTTTTATTCATCAACGAGAGCGACTGCAAGGTTTCCTCCAGCTATTTATAAAGCTCACGCAACCCCCAGCTCATACACAGAATTCCCACTCACACACTCGCACTGCATCCCAAATACACAACTGAGTAAGTCTGTTATGATCTCACTCTGTCTCTCTCTCTCTCTCTCTTTCTGTTTCACACACACACACACACACACACACACACTTTCTAATGAATGATCATAGGACTATAGATATTAATGTAGAAGATATACAGCTAGAGAAAATGAGGAGGCGTTAATTCTGAAGTCTGTCTTTCGTGGTCCCTTGGGTTCTCAGGGCCCTTGAAATGAATCTTCTGGCCATAATTCCCTCTAATTACGGCTGTAATCTGAAGAGTAAATATAATAAACTGGACAGGAGTGTAAGGTCATTACTGTATCCAATGTTTCTGACATGAAGACAAATAATAATAGTAATGAAGTAATAATAACCAATACCATTGGCACACAGTGGCTTCAGTAGGGCCTGAAACAGTACATGTATTTCTTCTTCTTCTCCGAGTGGTACAGGCTGAAACTGTGGCACCAAACCAGACTGACTAGGGTCCAGATTTCTTGAGCGTGAATGATGCTTACATCAGTTTCCATCACTCCTGCTTGAACTATTAGGCCCCAGTGTTTGGCTAGCAGACAGACCATTAGGCAGGAGTGAGGAGGGAGCCAGAGGAGAACGCTGGATTCTTCTCAGGCATGATGCCCAGCTGGGGCAACAGAGATGCAAACGCTAATGAAACTGTGGAACCAACAGCCCGAGTCTGACTCCTCAGCTTGAGCCTGACGCTGCTCCCTGATGAACGAGCTCGGTTTAATTTGTTTTTAATTAGCATTCTCTGTCGCCCATGTTTATCTGTTGCCTGCAAGGCGACCTGGACTGTGCAGATGCTCACGAGCACATGTCCATACACACCCCATTGGCTTCTCTGTGTATATATGGAATGCATGCGTTTTGCTCACAGATAAGCATGTTAAACACACACAACCGCATACATGTTTAATTTGTGCATGAGTTGTTCATGTGCATATTGTGAACATGGCCAACATGCAACATTAATCATGAGGCAGGCGAATGCTCTAATTAAAAAATCATGGGTTACCTATGCAATTACTTGGCATTCATTTATTATTAATTTTTCATTTGCCCTGAAAAAATTCGATTTTTCAGTATATTTGGAATATTTAAAGTTTTAAAAAATTACCATCACATATACAGTACACTAGTGTTAGTGTTTTCAATACTGCATAATAAGTTTAGTTGCACATTAATGTATAAAAGTAATTATAAAATGTGCATCTTGTGCAGCTTTACATATTTAAATTTGCCTTTTAAGAGCTCTTTTACAATATGGGCATTGTCATAGTCACACCGATCCTTATGTTTACCCATTTTCCTGCTTTCAATTATTTGTTTCTCATTATTTATTTATATGCATTTATTTTTGAAACATTGACTAACCAACTGGCAAATAGATTATAATAATTAACCCCATATTGTATAAGTTGTAACCCCATATTGTATAAGTTGTATACTGTATATAACAAAATATTCATGTGGGACATTCCATAATTTAAATGTTAGTATAGGTAAAACATAAAACACAGTTATACATTTAAAGGTAGAACTTGGTGAAGTGTGCTGTTCATGAGTGTGCAAGAGACATTCATGACAACTGAAATAAACCTCATGACATAAACGTTTACATGAGGAAATTTCAATAGACACGATTTTATCAGCTTTGATTTGGAGTTGACATGACACCTCTGTCAGAAGTTGGATTTTTTCCTGACCTTTGGTTGTGTCATGACACTTGAAATGACAACTGACTTCATAGCTCAGTTTATTTTAGACATGTCATATAAAGTTTGCCAAGTTCTGTCACACTGAAATTGAACACAAGAGAGCACTTCAAACCGATGGCCTGTTTTTTCCCCTTTACTTGAGAGTCTGTTGTATAACAGCAATACAATGTTTTGACAGTAATGACACTTTAATATATTTTATGTATGTATTCTGTGGCGAGATTCATTTCATTTATAAAGTTTACAGTCTACATTTATTTGCTGGCTGCCTCTGTGACATTGAAGAAAAGGTTCTGGATGTTCCCGCATGATTTGCTTGAGCTTTTGAATTGACACTGACACCGCTTTGTTGTAAAGAGAGCTGAACTTTTAACTGCTACAGATAATTTGACCAGCTAATGTCTGTACAGCTTCAGTTTAGGAATCACTTGAGGACTGAATTACCTGTTAGTCATCTGAGAGCAAGCTACGTTCACAGCTATAAATAAAAGAGGCACATAATGTCCTCAACATAAATCATAAATACAGCTTTGATTGATTAATGAGGTTTTCCTATTGACCTGGTTTTCATATTCATATTGGCTTCCTGGTTTACTGTTGTATTATTATTAGCTTTTAATATTATTAGCTGTTAACCAGTTAACAGCATTGAATAAAGGAGGCACATCACAGCCTCAACTTTTAAACAAAGTCTGTCTGTCATTTCATTTTTCAGTTTTGTACTACTTTACAATATTGTTCATCAGGTAGTCCGCAAAGTGTCACCTGACAAATTGATATCAGAGTTGACAAAAGTGACCTTAATGACAGATGACAACTATTGGAACAGACCTAAATGTAATTGTCTGCGTAGGTTTTCCTGTCACTCATCATACATACATGTTAGGTGGCTCATATAGGTGTCCTGAAAAATAACAAAAGAACTTAATTCAAAAGAACCTGGAATACTTAATTAGAAATAACCTCGTGTAAAAGTAAAAATGAAAAATGAGAGATGTGATGTATTTTGCAGCTCTGACCACACAAATACACACACACACACACACTCACACACACACACACGCAGTACTGAACACACACACACACATATACTCAGTTGAGGCATTCAGATGTTCCTTCTCCAGCTTCTGGTTCCTCTCTGTGATGAGATAGCGTGAAAGGGGAAAAATTTTAGTAACATGTCTAAGGTTGATCTTCAAAGAGGGCACCGTGGCATTTCAGTTTGCAAGGTTCACACTTGAAATCCAAGCTCTCATACTCATAAACCGTTCACACTCTGTAGGAAAAACATACAGAGCCAGCCCACTAGGCTTCGACATGTTCAATCCAGTCGGCAAACAATAGCGAAAAATTAAAAAAAAAGGGAAAAAAGCTTCCTCAGGGCAACACGCCCAAGCATGTCCATGTTGTTCTTATTTGATGCCATTTCCCAGTGCACTACATGGTTTAATATTTCATGAAATTCCCTCCTGATGACAGCAGCTCTCGATTATATCTGTCAACAGCCTGGAATTAGAGGCGGAATGTGTTCTGGTGGGGGAGCGGGGCTAAACCTGGCATACTTACCCCGTCTGAACAAGCATTTTTATTTGCTTTCTTGCAGTTTACTCACTCTTCAGGATCTGTAATTGTTTCAGGAACACACCAGTGAGCAGTATTAGATTAATGCTGACGTTTGATTCATGGTGCATGACAAATACTGGGACTCCTTCACTGATGGAATGTGAGGAGTTGGCCTACTTAAAGCTACAGGAGCGATAATTTTTTGTAGCTCCTGAGCATCTTAATGGCAAAAGCAACTTTCTCATAGATTTCCCTCACACATAATAACACTATTTGTTAGGATTGGTTTTTAGAAAAGATTTCCCTTGTAAGATTTCATGCATGTCCTGAATGTAGATAAAGTGAACACAATTAAACAGATGAGACAAAATATTAGACCAATACATGAAGTTATTGAGGAACATAATCCCTTATTACATATCTATGAGTGGATAATGTATGTGTAGTTCTAGGATTAGCAGTTAATTTGAAAGGGAAATTTGAGTCAGGTGTTGTCAATCGAAGAGATGAAAGTCAAGTGGAATTGTCCTGTTTTATTTAAACAACAGGGATCTATCAAAGTCTGATCCTCATGTGTCTGCTGTTGTGTATCATGATAAAGGAGATTCCTGAGGACCTCAGAAAAAAAGCATTGTTGATGCTCAAAAAAAGGTTTCAAAACAATCTCTGAAGTTTTTGGACTCCACTAATCCACCAACAGACATGAAGGAAATTCAAGACTGTTGTTACCCTCCCCAAGAATGGTCGACCAACAAAGAAGTCAAGCAGCAAAGTGTGTAATAATTCGCAAAGTCAACAAGAGAGCCCAGGAGGAACCCTAGGTAATTTCTCATTTTGACAAGCCGGTAGGCTTTTGGAAAATATTTTGTGGACAAATGAGACAAAAAAAGCACTTTTTAGTTCAAATGAGAAGTATGATGTTTGGAGAAAGAAAGACTCTGCACAACAGAATAGGATCTCTGAAATATAGCAGCGATGGTCGTATCATGGTTTGGGCCTGTTTTGCTACATCTGGGCCACGATGGTTTGCCATTATTGCGGAAAAAAAAATATTCTGAATTATACCAGCAAATTCTAAAGGAAAACATTAGGACATCTGTTCATGAGCTGAACCTCAAAACAAAATGGGACATGCAGCAAGACCGAGACCATAAGCACACAGGTAATTCTATCAAAGAGGTTGTTTCAGGTCATAATTATGCAAAAATATAAAACATTCTCAAGGGTCAACTTTTATGCGTTGCTGTGCTCTAATAATTTGTTGTTTTGCTCTTTATTTATTACAGTTTATTTTAAAGCGTGCCTTCAAAAAGAAGGCATTAGGTGTCCTAACAATTTGTCATACCTATTTTCTTACTGCATCAGGAGAAACTAATGACAGTAGAGTTCATTCATTAGTTTGAGGAGAGCTTTTATCGACTGCTGGGCTGTTCTGTGCCTGAACAAGTGAGTTCCTTGTACTTCTTGTTACATATGTGTCCCTGCCTGTCTTGCTGCCGTTTTTTGGTTACGAATGAAGAAAGTTAGCCAAAGGGCTAAGACCAGTTGATTAAACAAGTGGAATCAGGTGTGAATCTGCTTGTTTGGAATGAAAGCCGGCAGCCATGGCAGATTAAATTAGGCACCCTTGATATTTGATTTTACAGCCCAGTATTGAAAATATCTGCTTTTATTTTAGCCTTCCATTTAAAGATCTAATGATGTTCTTTTCTGACTGAACGTTTAACATGAGGAATGTCCAAAAGTGCAGCTGCCTCCTCTTTTATCACTGGGTTTATTTTGGTCTCATAAATGCATGTAGTGCCATTATAAGTTCCATGAAATGTCTCAGAAAAGCAGTGTGATGATTTAAACATTCAGATGTATCTAGAAAACATTTGGCAGGAATGGAGTACTGCACATGGTTACACTGGGTTTGCAACAGTCCATAAACCCTGAAGAGGGTCTGAAACACTGAAAAAATTTGTGTGAATTTGGTTATCATTAATTAAATGGTAATTTAATTAATTACCATTTTTAAATTAATTAATTTAAAAATGGTAATTAATCTAATAGTTAAGACAGACACTGCAATGATCACACAACCTTTATCATTCCTAGTGTCTTTGGCAACTCTGTCTAATGCCCTTTGGCCAAGGCCTGATGTCCAGTTGCACAGAACTCAAAGCTGTCTTGTCTGATGTCAAAAAACCGACACTGATGTTCGGAAACGTCCATAATAATACAGCCGTTTGTTTGTGCAGGCATTATATCTGCCCACTGCATGAGCATATTAGGCCCATCAAGCCTCCTCTCCCAAATTTGTTTAACCTGTGCAGTTCAATGGTCAGGTTTCTATTCTACATTTATATGGTAAAAATGTAGTACAGTCACACACTTCTTTTTTCGAGAACAAAACGAAATATTTACGCGGAAATATTCAAAACAACGCGGAACCTGCAAATATTCTCTGCTTTGTTTGCTTTTTTCGTTGCAATATGTTTTTTTTAAAAACTTATTTTAGTACTTCTGGCTCCCCTTGCATGGACTTTAAACCTGTCTCGCTCTCTCTTTCTCTCTCTCTCTCTCTCTCTCTCTCTCTCTCTCTGTCGTTCTCTCTTACTCACTCTCTCTGTCTCTCTCTCTGTCTCTCTCTCTCTCTCGCGTGCGCACGATCTCTGTGTCTTTCTCTTGTCTCTTGCGCGCGATCTCTCTGTGTCTGTCTGTCTCTCTCTCTCTCTCTCTCTCTCTCTGTCTGTCTCTCTCTCTCTCTCTCTCTCTGTCTGTCTCTCTCTCTCTGTCTCTCTTGCTGTCTCTCTCTCTCTCTTTCTCTCTCTCTCGCATGCACGCGTTCTCTCTGTCTGTCTCTCTCTCTCTCTCTCTTTTTCTCTACCTCTCTCTGTCTCTCTCTCTCTTACTCTCTTTCTCTCTCTCGCTCTGTCTTTGTCTCTCTCGTTCATGACGGGTTTATCTTTACATTTTCTTTAAGGGTAATGTATTAAACTTAGTTTTAATGAAATTAAAGTGTTCTGGGAGCACATTTGGTGGCATATTTAGAGTTTACACTATAAAAATAGGCATTTTAAGGCATTTCTTTGACCAAAACACAACAACGCGGTTTTTCATTATACGCAGGTAATGTAACCCCCGCGAATAACGAGGGTTTACTGTGTATCTCTCTTCCAACATTCATTTTTTTCTCTGAAATTATAATTTTTAAGCAGATCACTTATGGCAAAACACTACAGGCAGAAGTTATATTTTTCAGACTTCTGAATGAACTGCATCTATCTGTCAGGTAAAGTCCTTTCTCTGGACTGTTTTCACAAACAAATACACATTTTAAGTTTATCATCACTCAAAGACTTTTTAGATTTTATCTTTTTTATTTAATAAGAAAACTCATATATATTTAAAGTAGTAAAAATGCTGTTTCAGGGTAGATCTGTTCCAAGATTAGCTCAGAATCATTCATTTTATCCCAGTATCTAGCATTCTCTGCTGATACCAAGATGTAGTATCAGAATTGTGCCATCTCTGCATGCCGCCATTAGACGTTGGAAAGGACGATCCAGTGAACAGCAGTTAGTCTCTGTTCTCTGTATTTCACTGTAAAGTGGAGTCAGTATATTAACCTAAATCAGACTGTCTTACTCAGGCCTGCAGTGTCTAATATCAGTTAGTAATAGTTTCACTGTAAGCTATCCCGAGAGCTTAATGTGCCACTTAGGTTCGCTATCTCTTCGTGCAATATTTATGATTCTTTCATACCCTTTAAAAAATTGAACAGGACTAAATATTGCATACAGCACGAAAGATATTCACATAATGACCAGCTAAATTAAAGCGTTACTGTATTCTCAGTGCAAACTCTCAGTGCACCCTATAAACAAATGCATCATATCAAATGTGCAAACTGCGCAACTTTTGCCACTGCGGTTTTCCCTCAAGGCGCTCTAGAATAAAATACATTTTTCTAAACATGTTCTCCTTAATAGCATGTTCCTCTTTTGCCAACAGGGTTATATCTGAGCCTTTAATGTAAAAGAATGATCATGGCATTCACTATATATAACCTTATGTCAGTGTAAGGTATGCATTTGAAGATGCCTTTTCTACAGTTGGGATTCGAAGTCCTAGTAGAGTGAAGGGGTCGGTGAAAGAGCTCGTCAGATTAGACCACATATAGCCCAGTGTTCTGGAACAAATTTACTGACCCGTTACTCCAGTCGACAGAAGGGATTATAAGATGTCTGATTTAGATCAGTTCATGTATCAGCCTCCACACACAGCCACTAGAGGAAGATCAATATCTTTGTCCAAAGTTTTAGGGTTAAAAAAAGTATTGATTGATAGTCATTATTAGTTTTCTCACAAGTAAGAAAAAACTGCAGTTTTTGTCAACATACAACAGCGATTTTCTAACATTTTAAACCTTAGCTTCATGGAAATCTTTTTTGGCATTAATAGATTTTGATAAAAGATGATTTGCATAACTGTGATAATTAGGGCTAGAGATAATTAGAGCTTGGGTTCTGGCCATAAATGTAAAAACTCAAGAAAAAAGTGATGATGCTATTTTGTACTAGTCTCCCTATAGAATATCAAATACTATTTTATTGCTAATGCTCGTGCATTTGACCATTCTGAAGTACACATGGACATTTGAAGCTGTCAAATCTGTACATATACTGTATTTACCTATGTTTTACCACAGTTTTACTGCGAATCTTTCACCAAAGATCTCTGGAATAGAGCAGCAGCCTGGTTGTACTGACAGTCAGTGATGTATCTAGGACTTCCAGAAGGCCTGGAAGGGTGTTTTTCCTCACTAAATTGTTCCCAGCTGTTGTAAATCAAAACGTGATTGCTTGATTCCACTGTCAGTTCCTAATTATGCTGGTGGTTAAACTGAGGTGTGAGGCCTTCTGTCCATCTTCTAAAGACCTAGGCAAGTCTGTTTAACTTATAACACAGGCATAACATGGCTGTTTCTACCTAGGTACAACGGATGACAAAAAATCTACCAATATTCGTTGGCCAGGGCTTTAACCGTATGGTATTCAACCAAAACTTACCAATGAAATAAGAGCACTACAATATTCAGTTTATTTATATAGCACTTTATTACAACAAATGTGTATTAAAACCGATACTTAGGGATTAATAACAACCAGCTTATTTTTATTTAAATGCATTATTATTCATTTATCAGAAATGAGGGCAAATTAATGAAAGATAAATAATGTATTGTGAAGTACTAACCATTCCCTTTCACTATTAACCAATATACTGAAATAGTACTGAAGTTACATGGCAGAAGGAGCCAGTAGTATGACTCCTTGGAATGCAAACACAGGGCTTATCTAACTTCTTTACATTGTCTTAATTTAATCAAGCCATTCTGGGTCTGTAATCTCATTATCTGAGGCTGCAGCCCAGGACTGAGAGCGATGACGATCTAGGCTGTTAGGATTAGCTCGGCGTTATCCAGTGTACAGGCCCGTTATCGCTGATCACCTGCGCAGGTGTCGATTGGTCTCTCTGATGAGATGTGTGCCACTCTCCAGAGCCTTCTGCCACTTACATGCCCACAGATGGCTGTCTGATGGAGTTATAGTACTGTGGTGACCTGACATAGTAAGGATGTCAGGCCAAATGATAGTAAAGGCATAGAAACAAATGTGGCCTTTGTGGTATAAATCGGTATGGCTAATTGCCGGCTATTGGGGCTCCATTGCCATCTGCTCATCCAAGATAAGATATTTTATCATTTCAAGTCACAGTTGCATGTTATTGGAGGTTTTTGTCTATAACTAGCTTTTTGTGGTTTGCAGTGAATGTATTCTGCTTCCATATGTGTTCTACTCTGTATTGATCCAAAGGGAGACAATCTGTAAACCTGACTAATTTAGCTCAAAGCGTGGCAGAAGCCACAGCATCATTGAATCTTTCTGAAAGGGTCAATTATTGATTTCCTAAACAAAGAGGAACTTCTTTATCTTAGTTTCTACACTTGGGGCATCACAGTATAGTCTGTTGCGGCAAATGGGACTGTTTAAAAGGTGCACTGAATTTACCTGATTAAAGCGAGGGTGGGCCTGTACGTATTGTGGGTGTGTATTATGTTCTTAGATTTCATGTGAATAATGTCAATACTAAAATTGCTAAATGATTTGCTTGCTCAGCGCTTGTGTGTATTGAATCAAGACTCCAGTTATTCTATTCTATAACAAATATATTCTGTTCATATGTGTTTGAGTGTTTGCGCATGACATTCCACTTTTAAACTTCACTTAAGTGATGGGCTTCAATTAAAAACATTTCCCTAAAATGTTCATGCACTAATTCCCCCCAAAGAACACAATGTAGATTTCTCAGAAGATTATTATTATTATTGTTGTGTTAGATGATGTATGCAAGTACATTTGTGATAAATCAATTGCTGAAGGGTGTCTGATACTAAAATTTCATAATTTCCACAATATGTTCTCTAAATAAAAAATAGTAAAAACATTTTAAAAAAATAAAAGGATAGGAAAGTACTGTACAGAACTGCATTGTTGTACTACTCCTCTGAATATATTAAGGTGAAAATTATGTGCACATTTGAATCAAACAAATCCACACTTCTCTCTCTCTCTTTCTCCCCGCCTTTCTGCCCACTGCTGGATTTAGTGCTGAAGAGCTTCTGAGTTATCAGCCTTCGAGACACGGACTGGCTAATGAGAGGAGAAACATTCGTTTTGGCCCAAAGAGGTCCCCTCTGCTCTCTCGCTTTCTCCATTTCTTTCTTCCCCTCCTCATCCCTTCTCCCAAAAGCACAGAGCTGATTACACAACAGGAGTCTCTGCTTATAACTTGTCCGTTCTGTTTATGTTGGTCTCCTGCCTCATTTGTCACTTTTTTTTGTTAAATAAGTTTCTGCTCAGTCTTTTTTCTGGCTATCCAACTTCACTTGATTCCACATACTAGGCCAAAATGCCCTCTTTGTGACCTCGTTGTGTACTGTTTACGCACTGTGTATGTTTCAATGCCTTTTAGGATTAGGACACTGTAGGGAAATTACCACAATGCATGATTTTTCTGCTGGTACCCAGTCTCTCTACCCTCTTTTCAAAATAAACCATTTGGGGTGAGGCAATTTCAAGCCCTGCTGTGTTTTTGTGACAATTTTAATACAACTCTGCCAGTCCCAAACTGCCACGCTGAATTTACTGGCACTGAATGCCATTTTGAAATTGGCCAAATGTGTTTCATGGAGGAGCATACTTTAACTGTGGCCGTTTTACAGCTCAACTGGTAATATGTTGTCTTTGCTGGGCTGCAGTGCACTGGTGCATGCTATAGTGAATGAGAAAGGTCAATGCAGCATAAAATTACATTTCATTTTCAGGGCTAGTTAGTTGTCTATATTAGCATCATGGAAATCCAAATTCTTGCATTAATTCTTACGTCATCAAAGACGAATTAGAGATGGCTATAGTGGTTCATATCTACTTTGTCCAAACATTTGTAGATGCTTCTAGTTTGTAAACTTAGCTACTTTAAGGTGCCTACATGGTTTGTGTTTACATATACACAGCTTGGTTTGAACAAGTAATATTGGTATATGCATGAATATGCATGTATCAAATCTACCGATGCACCACTATTCGTACTAACATTTGTGTCATAAATGTTAAAAATGTCAGATAATGCAAATTTCTGCTAGTGCCTCCATGAAGTTGAAGTAGTATGAGGATCCAAATAAAATGACTTCTAAAAGATATTCCATATTTTACTTGAAGCTTGAAACAGACATTATATTATACCTTGTATGTTGCAGTTTTACATAGATTATTTCAGTAAGTGGCTCTGGCATACAGGGTGGTAGTGGCCTAGTGGGTATAACACCTGCCTGTTAACCCGATGACCACAAAGTTGCAGGTTCATACCCTCCCTTTCTACCACTGTGTCCTTGTGTAAGGACACTTGACCCTTGTTTACACCAGGGGGACTGTCACTGTAACTAATGAGTGCCACAGCTGTTTCCATTTCGTACTGATTAGGCTATGACTTGTATTCACTGTCAGTGATGTATTTAGAATTTCCAAAAGGTATGATTGACTTATTTTCTCACAAAATTGATCCTACTCCTTGGAAATAAAACCATTATTGGTTCATTTCATTGTCATTTACTAAACATGTGGCTTAACTTGTTCCAGATCCTAAATGTCTCATTAGTGTCTTGTGTCTAGATAACCCCTATTCCTTTGAGGGTTTCAAGAATTTACCCCTTTTTTCCACCAAAACTTTACAATGAAATCCGTCCAGTAAATTACATTTCTGACTTCTTTTTTTATTAGCAGGAGCTTAGAAGGCCCGGATGGTTCCCTTCTGACAGGAATACACATCTGAACCAGGCCTTATGGCCTCTTATTGTGGCTTTAACATTTGTGACCCGATGTGCTGTAATGTGGAAGTCTGCGTTCTATTTATTGAGATACGGGCTGATTATGATGAAAAACATCAAAAATATAGATTTTTTTTTTATCTTATATGAAAGAAAAGGTCTTCAGAATTAATCTCTCAAAGTGTCATCATAGAAATAGTTGTGAAAATGTCCTTAAATGGCTATTTAATCTGAGTTGTAGCTCTCAAATCTTACAAAGAATGTCCGAAATAAGTGCTGTTTTCGCCTTTCCTCCGAAACGTCACGATCTCAGCTGTCCAAGTATGGTGTTAAAACGTTAATACCTGATCTTTTTAAACCTATCAAAATGCTTAAATCATGTACACAAATCCTTTTCAGTAGCCAATAGGAAGCCGTGTTCACAGCCTTGTGTCCGCCCACCCCTCGACAGATTAGCAGTGTTCTGTTTAGCCTAATGCTAGCGTTTTTTTCCAGAATATATCTCCTCACAAAGATCAAGTTTAACATTTGTATTTTGGGTCAACATCATCGAAGTTGTTTAGAGTGAAGTGTGTTGTGTTGTGTGATTTCTGTTTGG
This sequence comes from Brachypetersius gabonensis, assembly GCA_037577145.1. NCBI lineage: Eukaryota > Metazoa > Chordata > Actinopteri > Characiformes > Alestidae > Brachypetersius > Brachypetersius gabonensis. The sequence goes on along the minus strand of JBBJLR010109274.1, from coordinate 5,489 downwards.
TATAATGTCATTGTCAATATAATATAAAATAGCTAAAGCTTAAACTCAGTGGAAGTCTCCAGTTTGCGCTCTGCTGCTGCCAGCAAGACTGAATCAAGTTGGTCAATGAGTTCTGTGGCTCTAGTGATGTGTCTTCAGTCTTATTTAATGTATTTTTCTAAGTATCTAAATGCCTGTAGTAAAATTTTGTTGTTGAATATTGAGTGCATCTCTTTGAATGCTATGGATTGTTAAACGGACAAAAACTTAAAATGTGATTTTCTTGTATTTTCAGTTGGAAAATGGTGCTGCGAGACCATAATTCAAACGATTGTAACTTGTAAACCGTTTAAGATACAGCTTTGAGCAAGATATCATTTTAAAGCTTTTTTAATGATCCCAAAACCTCAATTTTGAATTTTGAGTCACTGTGACACATTTTGCCAGATCAGGTCACATTTAACAACTGAAAGCCAGCTGAGTCTACAGCAGTGGTGAGAAATGCCACATCTTTGGCAGGCAGAGCCATCCAAAAGCACATCTTTTCCTAATGCACTGGATTAATAAGCAACAAAAAGAGATGGATCCCCACGTACTTTGTCTCAGACTTGGTCACGTTTTTACTTTGGATTGGAATGACTCGCTGCAATACTTCAAACAGCTGCTGGTGTCTTGCAAGATCGAATTAGCCAGAAGGACTGGTTTCGTCACGGCTGAGCACTCGACGTGAGCCAAAATGTTCTTCTCTTCTGGCGCTTCATGCTGTGTAATTAAATCCTCACTTCTGTGATTTGGACAGATATTTATTTCACGGAATTCCGAAGTGTAACCTGAAAGGTTGTAAAACAAACAAAAAAATGCATGAGTAAACTACGTTTTCTAAATATTGTCTTTCATCTCGTACGCTTGTGTAATGTTTCATAACCATGTCTGTAAGCCAATCGTATATGCCCCACATATTTGCACACCTGCACCATTCATCATGGATATTTGCCCTGTATTTTCGAACCCTGGGGGAAGAGCTCCACAATGCAAGCTTAAGCTCCAATTCCATACAAAATACAAGCAGTTTACCAACAGCTGATTCTAATGTAGCCTATTGCACTCAGATTGGCTGTGTTGGCTGGAAGCATTATGAAGGAATTTGTGGAAAATTAGTAAATAATGTGTCGTGACAGGGGAGAATGGATGCATAACACAGTGCAGGAGAAAAATTGCAGATAGGGGTCTCTTCGTTTTTAATAACATTTACATGTTATTTTCTAGATGTGCATGCATTTGGGGGGGGGGGGGGGTTTGCACATATATGTGTCTCTATGCCTTCAAATCGCCAAAGCAATGTTCTAACATTTAGTTCTTCTACTTTTATCTCTGTTATGTGCAATAACGGTTTAGAAAACAACTCCTAACTCATAGGTTGCCAGTAAATAAATTAGTAATAACATATTTACTAATTAATTATTAGTAACATATCGTATTTGTACCCCAGCATTTTCAGAATATCCAAAATCGCGCACTTGCGCACTTTTAGTGCACAATTTTAGTGTGTAGTGCGCTCACACTGAAAACCAAGCTAAAACTAAAAAAATAGCTGAAAGTACCCGGATGGTGCACTGAAATCGGCCAGAAAACACAGTGCGGAACGATGGACACGATGCGCACTAAACGGGCGCCATTTTGACCACGTAGCGGAGGGGGAGGGACTTTCAACGTGTTTTCAATTTGTATAATGGCGGCAAACAGTGAAATACAAGCTAAAGCGGAGGCAGCTGGTTCGTATGAATGTAAGTAACGTTAATTAAAGGATTTTACTGATGTACACTGCGGTAAAACCGGCAGATGTTTTGGCGGCTGGAGAATCGCGAGCAAATGTTAGTCTGTCATTTTCGTTAAGTGCAAAACGTTAGGGTTCCGTGTTCCGGACAGCACTGACCCACAGCAGTGCGCACTACAGAAGGCACTAAATCTCAGTGCACTGACGGTAGTGCGTGATTTTGGACACACCTCCTGTGTTTATTGCATAGTGTATTTCATATTATGTATGTATGTATGTATAGTGTATGTTTCAAAGTATTTCAAGAGGTTTTTTTTACTTTTATATTTTATATTGTTATCGTCTGTCTGCGCAGTCTGAACAGAAGCAAATTTTTACAGGATCAATAATGTTTTCTGATTCTGATTCTGATACTGCTGCAAAACAGGGACTCCTAATTAATACCTTTGATTTCAGAAGAAATTTTGGACACGTGGTGTTTATACACAAGCCTCTGTGTGTGTGTGTGTGATGGGTAGAAAATCTGTATAAGGTTTAACCTTCATTCTGCAAACAAGCTCTATTTGTGTGTGTCTGAAATTGCCCATGATGACCAGTTACTCCTCTGAGTTCCATATATTAAATGAGTCTGGGTCAATAGCCCCCTGCTGCAGCTGAGGCTCAAAACAAACCTTATTAGTGCGAACACGTACACAAATGAGACCTTACTTGGGTGTCTTCGCTTCACCAGCACTGTTCCTCCTCTTTGAGGTGTTGCTTCCTTTGCCCTCCTTTTTGCTGAAAGTAAAAAGTGGGTCACAATCCGAGTCCTGCTTCCATATATGGGCCTTGTCAGGAATTTGTAAAACTGAAAATAGTAAGAAATTGCTTTGCTGTTTGCACACATATCTGAAGCTGACATTTCCACAGCTATCAGTTTTAATGGACAGTGGAAAAGAGACGTTCTTAATTAGCTGCATGGATTGATAAATGTCACTAATAAGCCCAGAACCAAATTAGTGTTGAGGGTGGTTGTAACTCTTTTTTCCTCTCACACCCCCCCCCCCCCACACACACACACACACACACACACATCTTCCTTATAACTAGGTGTCTGTGTGTGAGTTCTGCTGCTGAAAGATACACCTCGCAGTTTCCTCCTCCCCCACTTCCACTATGTCTTCATCAACACGTCCTCGAAGGTCTTTTCCCCCACAGAAAAGGAGCTTGTTCTGTAGCTCAATAGTTCTGTCAAGTTCACCTTTTCATGAGCGAGATCAACCTGCATTCTACCGTCCTCCTCTCTCTCTCTACACAGCTGGCCTCAGGAGAGCTTTGTTGAATGCTGATGGCCTTGCTGTTTGTTGTTTGTGTAGGGCAAAAAAGGAGAGAGAGAGAGAGAGAGAGGCAGACAGAGAAAGAGAGACATGCACATTGTTAAGGAATTAAGTGGTTCTGGGGTATGGCTTGTTTTTTGCACTTCATCTACTTGATCAGCTTCCTTCAGAACGTGTTTAATAGGCATGGCTTTGATCTTTTCCATCTGCTTCGAGCTAGGACTGCATGGCATGGACATAAAATGTGATGTTCAATAAAGCTGGGTATCATGATGAAGTGAAACAATGTCATTGGTTGTACAAGCTCCCCAGATGGCCACACTGGCCCAAACCTGGGTACTGAATGGAATGATGCCCAGACCTGGGTGTGGTATGGAATGATGGTTAAATCCTGGGTAAAGTATAGAATGATGGCCCTAACCTGGGTGCCTAATGGATCGATGGCGCAAACCTGTGTATTGTATAGAGTGATGACCCAGATGCAGTTGTTAAAAATTTTAACTAGATCTAGTGGTTAAACTAGAGGATGTTGAAAGGTGGCTGAAATGCTTATCATGATACAGAACTCAGAAAATAAAAATACAACTATCATTGTTGTTGTATGTAAAGGGGCTGGCTGGGTATAACAAGTATTATGCCTTCTGTGGTGACCTCTGAAAATTCAAGGAGGCACAAAATATTTGACCTTTTTCTGCCGAATTTCATGTGGCTGGAATTCGTTTCTCCACATGGCTTTATAGAACAGCAGTCTAGCAGCCGATTTCAAAGATTATATAAAGATGTAGAATCTACTTAAAAATATGTTAGTGGCAAGCGTTATTATTCTAGTACTAGTATTCTAGTAAGTGTTATTATTATAACTTGGTTATTTGATCATTTTGAAAAGTGAAAGTGACAATCTGGTCATACGTGAACACACCACCGCACACAGTGTGAACAGCACGAAACACATCCTCTGCATTTAACCCATTAATCAAGCGCCCAGGGAGCAGTGTGTGGGGTCAGTACCTTGCTCAGGTTACCTTAGAGGTGCCTAGCGGTCTTGGGAATCAAACCCGGACTTTCTGATCACAGGGCGAATGCCTTAACCACTAGGCCACCAGCTGCCCCAAGAATGAATTTTCACAGAACCTTGGATATTTGTTTGTGTTCGTTTGCTTTGCACAGCATTGCATCATGAGATCATCTGAGGAAGAGACCCTCTCCCAGTGGAAGATGGCAATCATTGGTCTAAAACATGTAATTGACTGAATGCGAGTAAACAGGAGCTGAAACCCTGTAAACAGGCTGTGTCCATGTATATCACCATATAATAAACTGACTCCTGCTGTTTATGTTCTGTCACATGCCCATTCTGTAAATGTGTTTGATAGGGAAAATAACAAAGGTTTTAAGTGGCAAGTAACAGGGGATGTTGTGTCAGGAGTGATTTACAGCACTGCCCTAGTGTCTCTGTCTATTTTTCTGACCCAAAAAACATGTATTTTTTTTTAAGTAATGTATAAAATGAACTAGCACACACCTGTATAGTGTTTATTTACAAAAGTAAAAGGACAATAAGCTAATCTTTTCACAAGATGATTGTTATTTGAATAGCAACCCATCCAAGTCTTAGAATGAATTCAGCTACTCTGAGTCAAATGGCATGTTTTGTTAATATTCACGGTTCAAATACAGTACAAAGATCAATAGTGAAGTGAATAACACCATCCCATTACAGTGACACCTGTTGATGGTTGGGATATATAAGGCAACAAGCAAGCAGTCAGTTCTTGAAGTCAGTTCAGGAAGAATGAGCAAAGTCTTCAGACTGTAATGGCTCAATGGTTGGCTCAATGACTACTTTTGTAAGATCTTCCCAGTATGCAGTGAAGGCTAGGCCTTATCCCATAGAAGAGGTGCTGTAACACAAACTGCTGAAAAAGATGATGGTATGTTTTCTTTTCGTAATATATCTAATTCAGCAAATAAACAGTATAGTGTGTTAAATTTGTTACCTCTAGATGATTTATTTACTCAGAAAAACAACAAACCAGTCACATGACCCGAATGTCCAGACCTACTCATGTTAATCCAGCATTAATGACAGCAGTTTGTGATGATTCATGCCAGCTAAATTCATTCAGAAGTCATCAGATTTCCATTATACGCTGGCAGGCTCTAGAAAACGGCTGAATCCATGCAATTTACGCATATTCAGAACAAGAGTCTCTCTGAGATACACCCTACTACCCCACTACTCAATCGCTGTTAGTTTTGGTGAGTCAGGTCTTTTACCTGCTTCCTGCAGCCAAGCAGCACAATTTTTCCAGTCAAACCTGAGAAGCTTGGAGTGGGTCTGGTGAACCGTGTGTGTGTGTGTGTGTGTGTGTGTGTGTGTGTGTGTGTGTGTGTGTGTGTGTGTGTGTGTGTGTGTGTGT